>CANTUT010001641.1:2500-35000 GCA_947687605.1 Reutealis trisperma | reverse complement strand
GATTTGGTCAAACTTCTTGATTCTCCTTGATTTGGTTGGAATTCTAGCAATCTTCCTTTTCCTTTCTACTCTAGAATTAGAAACAAACACTATATATATATATATATATATATATATATATATATATATGATTTTGCCAAGATTTTTTCCTTTTTCTTTTCTTTTCCTTTCCTTGGCCGATTTTTAAGATTCTTTCCTTCTTTTTTTTCTTTTCTTTTCTTTTTGTCCGATTTCTTTCTCTCTTTTTTTTTTTTCAATTTAGTTATAGAAACAATCGAAAGGAAAATAAAAAAAAATAAAAGTAAACAAATTAAAGATCAAATACAAGATGCCAAAACTGAAATTGAAGTCAAGCTTGGATGAATTTCTCTTTTCCTTCTTCCTAAATTGAATTGGTTTCCAATGAAAACACAAGAATGAAAGGAACAAAAATACGAAAGGACAGAGGAAAAAGAAACGAATAGACAAACAATTTTGGATTTTTTTTTTATTTTCAAATTTTAGACCTGAAATCAAAAGCAAACTGAATTAATGAAAACAACAACAAAGGAATAAACAAAAGAAAAATGAAAATAGGCAAAAACAACAAACAACAAACGAAGATGAAATTAACGGAAACAAGAAAATGAAAATAGAAAACACAATGAATGGAAGGATATAACTTGATTTAGAGCCTAAGCTCTAATACTAAACTGATACGAACCCCAAATGACCTGCTTTGAGACCCAATATCTTTATGCTTGGAAGCAACTCCCTAAGAAAGCCAAATCAAGTTTGCAAGGAAAAGCCTCAACTCAATAATGAACCTGTGTCAAGGAGCATTGGTATATTGTGAACAAAACAAAGTGATTAACTTTGGAAGTTTGGATTATTGATTCAAAGTAAGAACAAAAGATGAGAAGTTTTTCACAAAGAACAAAGCTAAATTTCGAATTATCAAAAGTCTCCCTATTCTTAACTTAGTTAAGTATTTATATCATCTTAGCTAGGTTACAAACCCTAAAATTCTTATAATAAAATTTTGATTTGGGCTTGATTTTAAACAAACTAAAAAGCCCAAAAACTAATTAAAATACTTAAAACAAAAAAAAATAAATATGGGCTTAATTAACAAAATCAGCCTAATGACAATATGAGAATAACGAAAAATAATTAAAATTGAAAATAGAAGGCATAGGTAGCCCAGCCCATTATGTGCAACTCGCTGGACGCCTCAGCCCAGCTTGCTCAATGCCTTATCATCTTGAAGAGACTTCAATTCCTTTTTAGGCATATATTTGTATACTTCTTGTAAGGCTATTGGATTCCCATCAGATGTCATGGATATGCTTCTAACCAAGCTATTAGAGCAACAAGAAGAGATGTTCAAGAGACAAGTGGCTAAATTTAGGCCTAATTGCAAGCCCAAATGAGGCCATACCAAATAATGTCAAAGACATGTTAAGCCAGGTTGGCATAAACCAAACCCCAAATCTCACTCTTTAAAATCCACTCAACTTGGACTGAAATTTGACATCGGTTCAGACACATGCTTCTTCTTCCTCCAAGTCAATCTCTAAAACTATACCTCAACCATCACTTCCCTCATCAGATATCTTGAAAACTGATACACTCTCCCATTCAACACCTACTAAACCACCACAAATCACCTCATCTCCTATGAATCCTTTCCAAGGGAAGGAAATAATACCTAACCCTAAGCTTAAGATCTTCCTGCCCAAATTAGAAGCCATGGAGAAAATAATAAAAGTCTAAAGAAAAAGGAAGGCACGATTAACACAAGTTCATTAAGCCTCTTTCCCAATACCTAGTTGCTATTAAAGTTTAAAATGCCTGGACAAATTTGATGGTACCACTTGCCCTAAGATTCATTTAAAAATGTATGTGGGGATAATGCATCCACTTGGTCTTAATAATAAGCTCCTTGCTTAACTCTTTCAATAAACCCTTGCTAGTGCTGCATTGAGATTGTTTATTGACTTGGATGACACCCAAAAATAGGCCTGGCATGACTTTCATAAAGTGTTTTCAAGTAGTACCACTATAACATTAAAGTGGATATCACAAGAAAAGACTTAAAAAGTGCTAAGCAGCTTCCAAATGAGTCTTTCTCCATATTCCTTAATAGGTAGAGGCTGAAGTTGCTTAAATGGTAAGCAGGCCAACTGAAGAAGAACAAGTGGATATCCTTATCAGGAATCTACTTCCAATCTACCAAGCCCACTTATTAATCCAATACCCACCCACTTTCAAAGCTTTGATTTCAATTGCATCAAAGGTTGAAGAATGAATCTAAAGAGAATCATTTCAACCTGAATTTCTCATCACCAACCTAAATAATTATGAAGAACCTGAACCTAACTCCATCCCACCTTACTTTAGCCTTGAGTGGCATGTCATGGAGTTTAAGTTCAACTAATCTGACCTGTCTAAGGTTGAATCTTAAGTTTAAATTTGAGTTTGAGTCTGCGTCTAAATCTCAAAGTCTGAGTCTAAATCCAAATCTAAGGCTATCTTCTTATTTTCTTTTTCATGTATTTTGTGTCTATGATATTAGTCTCTTTTCATTATCTTGTAATAAAGTTTCTTTTTATAATAATATATCCATATGTTCTTTTCATTATTTGTGCATTTATTTTCTTATCTTTCTCATTTAGTCCAACATGGATGAGCTTTCAAAAAGAGAGAGAGAGATAAAGAAAAAAAGAGAAAAAAGAAAAGAGATACAAAAAGAAGGAAAAAAGAGAGAGAGAGAGAGAGAGATGAACAAACAATCAATTAAATCTACCATAATTAGCACAAATCATAATTTAAGGTACCCTTATTCTCACAAATTAGCAATCGCTTTACTGACATCTAATCAAAGAAGGTCAAGTGATGGACCTCTTATTAAATAGTTGAAGCACAAAGAGCAAGTAAATGTAATTACCTATTGCACATTGGGTAATCAGACATTGCACCTTAACAAGAAGCAACAAGTTTATAGAAGACCTTTATCAAACCCAGAATTCAAAGGTCATAGCCTCTCAACATGAAGAAAAGTAGCAACCTAAATCATGGTGGAATATTTTCTTTCAAATTTCATTAAATTAAGCTCACTAAGTTGAAAATCTGAAAGGGTGGCTTAGGCAAAATTTAGAGGTAAAAGAGAGAGAGAGAGAGAGAGAGAGAGCTCATCCTAGTCATCTTTCCTCGTGTCCAAAGTTGTCAAATCGTCTCTAATCAATTCTTTTATCTCATGTCTTTAAAGTCATCCTTCTTTACTAGAGGCTCATTCTCTAAAGTTATATTGTCTTCTATACCATTATCCTATAATGGGAGTATATCTTCCTAGAAAGTCATCATCTCTTTTCAATCTGTCCTGTCGCCTAGCTCAAAGAGCTAATGCATAGTCTCCAATCTATTACATCCCTGTTTCTCATTTGGGGCGTGATCCCCAAGTTGTCTCCTCTCACTAGTCCTTTAGCCAGTATATCGTCTACATTCAAACTAATAATGTGCCATTCCAAGTGTCTCTTTGATCTCAAATAACAATAAAGATTGACTTGCTCTTTTCCATGAATCATACTATAAATAGCAAAACCATACAACCTTCTTGATTCTTTTCAAAAGTTTTAACCTACCATTCTCAAACTTTATGAAATCATACTGTTCCATCCCAAGCCTCATTAGTAAATCATACCATCAATTCAAGCTCAAGCCATGTACCACCCTTTCTTTAGCAAAATCTTATAATGGGCAGAAGTAAAAACACAAGACTATCAAGACTCATCATCCTTGAATCTAGTTTCTTTAGCAAAACCAAAGTCAAAGCATATCCCTAAGGCCTATCATCCTCAAGTTGATTAAGAAGGGCATGAACCAGTTAAGGCCTATCCCATGCCTCTTTGGCAAACATCTCATTATCCTTGAAAGATTAAGCCTCCTTGGCAAAACAAATGATCCCTGCGATCAAAAGGCCTGCAAACTATTTCTCAGCTTAATCCTTTTAGATTGATGCAACTATGTCAAAGGACAAGCCCCTATCCATGAACCTGCAGTATCCTTGCGACCAAAACCTTTAGCACCATACTTTATATAAAGTCGACCATCTTTAAAAAGAGGTCCAAATCACCCTCATAGAAAAGCTTAAGCTGACGAACTATCCTTAAACTTAAAAGCCTTTACCATAAAGCCCAAACCAGAAAGCCTTCACCATAAAGCTCAAACCCAAAAAGCCTTCATAAAAAAGCCCAAGCTGAAAAGCCTTCACCATAAAACACAAGCTCAAAAGCCTTTGCTATGAAACTCAAACCAAAAAGCCTTCATCACGAAGCCCAAGACCAAAAGCCTTCACTATAAAACCCAAACCAAGGAGCCTTCACTATGAATCCCACTCCCAAAAGGCTTTCATTTATAAAGCCCATGATCTTCTCTAAGGCCACATCTGACTGAGCATTCCAAATTGATTTCCTAGCCTAACCTTTCCTTTAAGCGAGACTTAGCCTCCCTGTTCGATCTCCTATAAAGTTTAGCACTCCAACTTGATCTCTTTGACATAGTCTTACGCTAAAATCTAACCAAGCCTTTTTAATGAACTCCCCAAAGGCCATAACCTGACGAAGCCTCTAATATGATGTCACATCCCAACTTTAGAGACATGACGGTCTTACAACATGGGGAGACATAAGGTCACCCACACCTGTAGAACCCACTTATACTTATACAATCATGCCTAGGATCGTACCAAACCTAATGCATTAACTTAAATATCCAATAATATAAGAAACCTCAATATGTGGAAGAATAGTTTAGTAAAACACTTAGGAAACATCTCATAAGAAAAATAACATTTAAAGTTTTAAGATAAATCATCAATAATTAATATGCCAAAATAAACTCCCAGAGCATCTATGAATATCTCTTCATGATATAGTATTATTAATGACTTTGATAAAGAATTCCCAAGCGAAGTAGAATGCTTAAGCCATCACCTTGCCTTCTTATATTGCTCACCTGAAACCACACAAGAAAATGGGGTGAGATAGATGATCTTAATGAGTAAACAATATAGCATAAACGATATCATATATCCCATTTTTAAGGAAAGCCCATTGCATATGACACATAGTTCATGATTTACAAATCATGGTTTCACAGTTTTCAATTTAGCAAGATTTTCACTTCAGCAGATTTGCAAAAACCACACTTATAACATTTAACACCCAATAAGAGTAAATGACTATGCTAGCTCATTCACACGAGGGAGAGGTGGCCTTATACCAAATTCCAACTCTCAACCCAATACTTATAAAGTCGTGAAACTTGTGAAACTGATCAGGCTCTACAGCTAAAACCGCCCCTTTTAGCTAAGGTGAATACACAACCTCTATCCATCAAGTTAAGACTATGTGCACAAGTTCCAATGATTACCCATATCAGCACAAGGATTTTTGCATAAAGGGTTAAATGTACCATAGCTAGAGCTAACGGTAATCCCAAATACCAATATCACATAAGGCAATAATAACAAGTATCACAATAGCAATAGTAGTTTAACTTTTGAACAAAAGATATAATGATAGTGTATTTCCAAAAAGAATATAAGTTAAGGTAATAATCACAATATATATATATATATATATATATATATATATATATATATATATATATATATATATATATATATATATATATATATATATATATATATATATATATATATATATTATATATCAGTGGATAATCACAAATGGCTTTGGACTAATTGTCCTTTGGCAACCCAAGCTTAACAAAAAAATCACATAGTTAAATTTAAAATGGAAGTGAACTTGGGTTTCAAGAATCTCAAAGGTTCCCATAACATAATCATGATAGCTTGAACTTGTAATAATAGCATAATGTTTACTCACACTGGCAGCACAAATATAGTGTTTACTCATCTTGTGGTTCCTTCTCTCCTTATTCACATAGCCCTTAGACTTCTAAGACTCCTCAAGCTCTATCATAATATTTAATTCAATACTTAGTATTTATTTAATCATGATGCTATCATATCCCATAACTACCCTATGTACATATAACATTCATATATACTTAGAGCTACACATATAAGTACACCTCATTGCTTGCATATAATGTTGACTTTAAAAGTCTTGTACACTTAGCCTTTATAGGCCCATATGAAAACACATTACAATCATGTCCATACCTTTCTAATATCATTATCTTAATATTAATTCACTTTATCAATTAACTTAGTACACTTAACACTTCCCTACATGTCAACTTAACAAATAACCTTTCAAGTGTCATGCTTATCTCTTATGATGCATTCATTCAATCAATCTCTTCATCAATTCAAGATCATTAACTCATTATCAAGTCATCATAAAATCTATTTACATATTTTCCAATCATATTCACATTCTAATCACAACATAAGGTTAAGATACCTTAAGTATACCAAAGTGCCTCTAGGCTTGTCTAGAGTCATTCCTTCAACCAACATGCAATTTAACCATTTTATCATACATATGTACATGTCAATAATTATTAAAATATATTAAATAAAAATTATAGACATTGGGATAAAAATGCCATGGTAGGCCGAATACCCTATTAAGAGAAAAACTGAATTTTTTTCTTACTTTTCTTACTTTTCGTCTATTATAGTAATATGTAGAAACATGGTCTGAACCAAGATTTTTCATGTAAACACAACAAAAATCATTTTAGAACATCAATCTATATGAATTGGGAACAATAGGTGTGAAATATACATGAAAATTTTAATTTTAGGTTTTAAAATGCAAAACCATGAACCTTTCTTATTTTTTTCTAGTGAGTATAGTAATATATAAACTGGTATTTTAAACCATTATTTTTTATTCAATCATAGAAAATATCAATTTAGAACATTCACATGTATGAATCGGCAGCCATAGATCATAATTATGCATGAAAATTCCAAGTTTTAAGGTTGAGGGTGAAAATCATGAGTTTTTGCGCTTTTTGCACTTTTCGTTCATTATAGTAATATATAAACACATTATTTAAATCATTATTTTTCATCCAAACAAAACAAATATTAGTTTAGAACATCAATCACCATAATTTGGCAGCCATAGAATTATCAAATCATAGAATTTTCCAACTTTTAAGTTCTAAAGCGAAAACCTTGAGTTTCCTTATTTTCTAAAACTTTTTAGTTATTACAATAATATGTAAGAATATGATTTAATCCAATATTTTTCATCAAAACACATAAAAATCAGTTTGGAATCTAAATATACAATCCCCCCTCTCACTACCCCCCGCCCCCCCCCAAATGAATTTATGTTTGAAAATTTCAATTTTTGAGTTATAGGATTCACCTTTGGCGAAATCGTGTAGGAAGGCTGATGTTTTCAATAGAGATATTAATTTCTCTTTCAAAAACTCATCTAAACTGAATTAAATATGTAGAAATCAGTAAACAACTAGTTCAAAATAATTTTTCTCATAATTTCTTTCATAGAAATCATATAGAAAATTGAAAAGAAAGAAAAACTTACAAATATAGGTGATAAATCGCAAAGTTGAAAGGTGTTTTCTTAATTTCGGTAGAGAAAATTATTTTGAGAGAATTTTTTTGTCAAAATAAAGAAAAATGGAGTGATAGCTACTGGAATGAGAGTGCTGGCCGAAATTTGCTATTTAAATGTAGGGTTTTGTGCAATTTTCAATAATACCCTTAATGAGTTAGGTTAGGAGTATTTTAGTATAGTGGGGTTTTAGGTATTTGGATTTTTTATTTAAATTAGGAGCTGATTATGGGTAATTAGAATAAAGATATTTTTCTTATTATTTTCATTAAAATTTCCCCCAAAATATTTATTTAAAAAAATAAATTTAAAAATACTCATAAAATTATTTTATGCTTAAAAATCGCCTTTTTGCATGAAAATTTATTTTGTGTAAAATAAATTATTTTATGCTAATGCACTTTATAGAAAATATTTATTTCACACTAATAATTCATATTAGGTATATTAAATTAATTTATCATGCTACATACTGATAAATCAAATCACACATGAATTTTCATAAAATCACATATTTTGTCACAATAACTCTAAATTCAAGAAATTTGTCATGAAAAATGTTAGAGTAGATGTGGATTGTTACATCTAACCTCTTATATAGCCAAACCAAATTGAGCTTCCAAATAACCTAGCCAAGTCCAATCCCCAACCTCGCCTTCAAAGATGATCCACTCATTCTATGCAATCTTTCTTAAAGCCAAACTACATCGAGCTTCCAAATTGATTCTCCCCAAAGGCCATAATTGACCGATCCAATTGCCAAACCTAACCAAAGACTCTGTATGAACTTCTTTGAAGATAAGCTCGACAAAATGGCCTTCCCCAAAACTAGAACTAACCTATCCTTTTGACCTAATCATCTCCAAGGACTTGACCTCCCTAATTAAGCTTTTTAATTCAATCTTAAACCAAACCTTCTTTGAAGTTAAACCCACCTAAGCCCAACCCAACCTCTTCTAGCCATATCTAGCATAATCTCCCTATGAGGCCTCGCTCGAGCATTGGCCTGATCCACCAGAGGGAATCAAGATGCTTATTTAGGGTTAGACTCATTATGGAACTCTCGGGCTCGGATTGGTTCTTTTTGAAAATGATTTTAGGAGTTACCACCTAAATAGAAAAATTAAGAAAAAATCCAATTAACTCCAATTCATTAATTTTCAATTAATTTACCCAAAAATCACTAGCCTCAAACTAGGTTGAGTTCGGGGCCTAGGTTTTTTATTTTAAATAATCTAAATTTGGCTCTTAAATTTAATTTGACTTTGAAAAATTAATTTCATGGATGATAAAAATTATATGATATCATTATTAATACATGAGTATGGCATGAGTGCATGGAGAAGTATAATAAAACATCTATAAATTAAGGAGAGTTTTCCCTATAGTTCTTATGGATTCTAGGGAAACCACATAGTTGCTCCTTAATTCCAAATTAAACTAATTATATAAATTAATTAACAGGGAAAAAGAGATTGATTAGGATTTGGAATTGAGGTTTGGATTTAGATTTCAAATGTGCCTACATACCCCATTGAATGGAGATCAAAATGATAGTAGTATGTACCCTAGGAGCCATATAATAGTTCTGTAATAGTAGATATTAATTCCCAATGGCACAATAAATATATTCATAATGTGAAAAGGGTTTCATATTATTGAATATAGTCCTTAAGTATGTATAAAAGGATCTATTCTCAAGTGTTCAGAATATGGGAGACAAATCTCTCTTGTACAAATATTTTAAATATGTTTATGATGATAGGATTAATGACTGGACATCAATAATTTCGAAAAACCATCACCTCTGTTTGTTTTTTATAATCAGTATGTGATACAAATAATTATAAAGGCAGTGAGTCTCATATTACTTGACATGTGATGTTGATACAAATACTTGGATATTCATAGGATGAATAGTCAAACTATGGCAATAGATGATAATAATATGAGGTTTTACTACTTGTTAATTATTCATCATCTAGGTCATAATAGTGCATATAATCCTTTAATTTGAGGGATATTATATCTCGTACATAGGTAGTTAGGATTTATTACTGCTTATATAGACGTAATATTTATGTACAAATATATGACATGTGATAGTTCTAATTTGTTATGTATGGAGGTTAGTGATTGCCAAGATAGAATTCATTACCTTGAGTAAATGAAGTTAAGATCCTATGCTATTTGGTTATTCTTGATAATTAAAGCTCCTAGCTAGGACAGACAAATTCACTAAAAAGAGTTTCTAGAAGGAATATAATCTTATCAAGAATTAGAATCGAGATAAGGATATAAAATCAAGGCATATTAGGGTTTGACATAAACTATTACCCTAGCCGAGATTGGGATATTTAATGAAGGGATTCCAGTGTATGATAATTTATAATTGATGGTCCATGTGATGTTTAAAATTATCAACTATAGACATTCATTTCTAATTAGGTAGTCATGATATGGAATGCTATCTATCACTCATTACTTATGGGACTAAGTGTGAAGTGGGGATTTCACATTAGTAGAAAAAAATGTTTTCTCATTCCCATTGCTAATTAGAGATGAACCTAGAAAGTCACACACCTAATAGTAATCACCATTCAAGTGTAAAAGGTTTACCATAATAATTAATTAAAGTGTCTAATTAATTGATTAGTGGTAAAATAATTAAACTTGTAATTAAATTTAAGGACCCTAGCATGTCCTGATATTTAATCTATAAAGGTTTCTATTCAATTAAATCTTAATTTGTATATGATGCAAATGAGAAAGATTAAATTGAAAATTAAGTTGGAATAAATCAAAGACTTAATTTTAAGCTTAGTGAAGACCCTTAACACATGAGATATGGCCTAAGCCCAGATGTGATATGGAAAAGAGGCAATTTAAGGGTTAGAGAAACTTTACTATTCATAAGCCCATGTGATGGGTTTAGGGATTAGAAAAGTTTCTACTAAGGTTAAAATTGTAATTACATCTTTTAGCTAATAGAAATATCCATTTTGCCCCTAAAGGATAGAATGGTCATTTCACCATTTGATGAAGCAAGGTTCACTTTTGCCCCTTCATCAAATGATGAGCTAAAAATGTATTATGGTCATTGAGAAGACTTAAGGGTTAAGTCTTGAAGAAAAGAAATATATAAGTGCTATGTTCATCTTTTCTTAATAAGGAAATGAACATCATTTTCCATTTTTTAAGCTTTTAGAGAAAAGTTGAGAGAGAGAAAGAAAAGATGAAGAAAGAGTTTTTTCAATTTTTCTTTTGATCTTCAATTCTTTTCTTTGTTCTTTATGAAAGAACAAATACTTGCAAATTGAAAATGAGTTTAGTCCAAAACAAATCAAAGAGAAACCATAACTTCCTAAAGGTTTTTGAGGGAAAATCTTGAATCAAATTTAGGCAACCAAGAGAGGGATTCAAGAACACCAAAGAAACCAAATGGAAACTTGAAGGTGGGCTAGTATGGATGATCTAGAGGCTTCACACTTGGGAAGCTCTTTGTTAAAGAAAGAAGGAACCTTCAAGAGATAGTATGATTACTCTTCCTTCTTCTTTCTATGCATATGTATTTTACATAAAAATTAATTGATTGCTTGAATGGATGTTTAGACCAAAAATGGTGAAGTGAAATTTTAAAATATTTGAAATTTCACCCCACCACCTTGCTTCTGCTGTGTTTGGCTCCACTATTCCTTCACAAAACCCACGAAGTTCATTCCATAATTAAGTGGAGGGGCTTAAGGGTTGATCAGATTAATTGATTTGATTTGCATTTGTAGGTGAGAGAAAAAAGCTGATACCTTTGTTTTTAGATAATAGAGAGTTTTACTTGACCGAAATTCTATTTTATCAGAGACCAAGTGATTGGATTGATTGGGAGATTAATTAATTAATTAAAATGATTAATTAACTAATTAATATGATGAAAATGATGGATTGATTAATTAATTAAAAAGATTAATAAAGTAATTTGAATGAAGGGTGAGTTAAGAAAATGATTATTTTGATTTTAAAAAGTGATTAATTAATTAATTAAAAAGATTAATTATTTAATTAATTAAGTGATTAATTTTAATTAAAAAAAGAGTTTTGTTTAATTAAAAAGATTAATTAACTTGGTTAGAGTGAGATAATTAATTAATTAAAAAGATTAATTAATTAATTAGAGAGTAGTTGGAGGGAGAAGAAGAGAGAAATTAGAGGATAACTATCAACTCTAACTCAAGAGGTGTGGAAAATGGCAGAATGGAGGGTTGTATTTATCAAAAAAGTGGGAGAGGGTGGTTTAGGAATTGAAAAAGTGAAAAGACAATGAGAGATAGGACTAGAAAGGGCTGAAAATTGAATTAAAGGGGTATTTTGGATATTTTTCTACATAAAAGGGGGACTACCTGCACCAGAGGGATGTGGCACCATACTAGGGTCTATGTGGCGCTGCACCACAAGCCTATGGCACTGCACAATCCTAGTGTGGCACCATAGAGCTGCTACGCAGCAGCTAACATGGCGAGCCTTTTTTTTTTTTTTTAGAGATTGGTTATTGGTTTGTGTTTAGAAAATTTGAATGTCTGGGCAACAATGTATTTGAAGGCCAAAAAATTTTCTTTCAGAGGTAATGTCCAAAACCCTCGCCCTTTAATTGGCTAGCGAGACTACTATAATGACTCTTTGTAACTCGTTAAACTTAGCAGGTGCCAAGGTGCGACCAGATGATGAGGGTGCAAAATTGAGAGTTCACAACTTCCCCCCATTAGAGTTGTCTTTTCTGTAAGGTAATTCTCATTATTGTGAACCTAAGAGTTTGGATGGTACAAGGAACTAAAAAGATGTCTAAACTGATGTTTGACATATTTGGGGAGATACATTATTGAAAAAGGAAAATGGTGAAAAGAACTACAAAGATGTTTAAGCAATCATTCTTAAACATTTATGGGTGGAAAATGTGACTAGTAAAAGTGAGAAAATGAACCAAAGGGATATCTAGACTGCTAGTTAGATATTTTTCAGAGAATTAATGGATTTGAGCAAAAGATGCGGAAAGTGAAACCATATAGATGTCTAGGTGATCATTTATAGACATTTATGGGTGACATTAATGGATTTAGGTAAAAGAGATGTAAAAAGGAACCAAATTGATGTCTAGGTGATTATTTCTATATATTTATAGGTGGAGTTGTTGGATTTGGATAAAAGAGATGGAGACAAGAACCACATGGATGTCGAGGTGATAGTTTTTAGACATTTATGGGTGAAATTGATGGATTTGGATAAAAGAGATAGAAAAGAAGAACCACATGGATGTCTAGGTGACCGTTTCTAGACATTTATGGGTGGAAAAGAATTTTAGACAAGATAATTTAGTCAAAGGAAGCCTTGATCTATGGCGAATCGGCTCGAGAGATTCTGACAAGAATTTGATAAAGGAAAAGTCTCGGCCTATGGCAAGTCAGCTCAAAAGATTATGAAAAGATCTCAGTAGGAGAGCCTCAACCTATGATGAGTCATCTCAAGAGATTCTAACAAGATTTTGGCAAAGAAAGAACCTCGGCCTATGATGGGTCAACTCAAGAGATTCTGAAAAGATTTTGATAAGAGGAGAGCCTCAGCTTATAACGAGTTGGCTCAACATATTCTAATAAGATTTTGGTAAAAGGAGAGCCTTTGCCTATAGCGAGTCAACTTAAGAGATTCTAAAAAGATTTTGATAGGAGGAGAGCCTTGGCCAATGGCTAATTAGCTCGATAGATTCTGAAAAGATGTCAGTAAAGGGAGGGCCTTAGCCTAAGGCGAGCTGGCTCAAAAGATTCTAAAAAGATTTTGATAAAAGGAGAGCCTTGGCCTATGATGAGTTGACTCAAGATATTCTAAAAAATTTTTGATAAGAGGAGAGTCTCGGCCTATGATGAGTTAGCTCAAGAGATTTTGATAGGATTTTGGTTGCATCAAAGAAAATTAGGCTTCTGAATGTGAGGGGTTGGGCCTTTTGGAAGGCTTAAAGAAAATTTGTTGGGATAAAGGGACTCCAGAAGTCACACTTCATCGATTAGATTTGGAAAGGTATCATTTTGCTTCAAAAAAGCACTGGTCAATTTTAAGAGGTATTGTTCAGCTTTGAGGATGTACTGGTCAGTTTTAGGAGAGGCTATTAGCTCGACTTATACATAATGGTGCATCATTGTAGATCATTGCATATGTAATGTATATTTGTGTATAGATGATGCATATTCATGTTTGGCATGTTTCAAAATTCATGGACCTTTGTTTACTTCTATGCCATGCATGATTTGTAATGATGCTTGTAATGGATGATTACATGGATGTGATAGGGTGAATTCACAAGTTTGCTTTGTGAATCCAATTTTTTAAGTAACTTTTGTGTCCGTGGAGCCATGCATATATGGACTGAGAAACTCAAAAAAGTTGAAGAACTCAACTTAGGTTGGTATGGAATAGTTGCCATACTAGCATTACAAAGAGTTTGAGTGGATTGAGATTTTTCTGAGGGCTTGCTTTAGGTTTTGGGATCTAATGGCCTATGTTTTCTATTTTAGTGCTACTAAGGAGGAGTAGTGTCTCAGCTATAGGAAGTTCAATGCTATGAATTGGCTACAACTCGGTGGCAACTCTAGTGGTGCCAAAGTTTAGAGTTTGGCATTTTTTATATTTTTCAAGAGTTCTTTTTTTTTTGGACTTATTTCAGGATGTCGCAAGCCAAATGATGGTTGGTGATGGTAGTGAATTTGACCACTGTGATCAAGAAGTCCCATGATCTTGATGATTAAGGAGATATGAGGGGGCAGAAACTCAATATAAGGGCCTTGGTTTTTTGTTCAAGAGTCAAATACGGGTTTGTTGATTGGAGTGATGCCAAAGTGGCAAATGAAACAGAGGCATTTTGTGGTTAAAACTATGCTGGCACAGACACTGATGAGTCCTGTTGCTTTATTCAGGATTTAGAGAGATGAACTATCTTACTAATTATTCTCAATACCCTTTCTATTAGGGATGCTTTGTAGGTGTCTAATTTTAGGCTTTGGGTTATTTTGTAGGTGTGGCTAATGGATCATTTTTTATGGTTGCCCCTGCTTTTCAATCTGCATTTGCCTTATCAAGACTCGGTAAAAGATCAAATGGGATGATTGCTTGCAACTTATCCTCGAAAGATACATTTTTAGCACTACCAATGGTAAAGGATTAGATCTCTCATGAATGGGGGTCATAGGTGTCGAGTGGTTTGCCTATTGTGTTTGGTTTGAATGACCTTTCATTAAAGGATGAAGATCTTGAGGTAGACTTAGGATGTACCGCTAGTTTTCCTTTTTTAGAGTATGTGCATATCACAGTTTTCATTACTAGAGCTATTAGGGTGGTTGGCCGAGGAGTTATCATATTGTTCATTTTGGAATTTCATTTAAGACCATAGAGAGGTATGATAGGTTGTTAGGCAATTTGAGAAAGAGTACTAGGCTACCCTGTTGAGGGTGATGCAGCTGAGGAAGGATGGGCTGCAAAAGAAGCCATTAGTGGTAAGAGGACTGCAACATAAATAGAGAGGTGACTCGATCTTTGAAGGAGACTCAAGGATCTATTAGAAGTGTGACATCACAGGTTGCAGTAGTGATTCAAACTGTGGTGTCGGTGGCAAAGGAGACTGTGACTATAGTGAGGATAATATGACACTACATTAAAGGTTTAAAGAAGGACTATTGTAGTTAAGGTAGAGTGGAGGACTGCATCTTTTGAATTACAGAGGAGGATTTTTTTAGAGCAATTTTAGAACTACTAGTACTCAAGAGAGGGTTTTCAATACTACTGTGGTGAGCTATTCTAATTCTGTTGGTACTTTTACTATTGTGGCAAAAAGAGCTATAGAAACCTGAAGGAGGGGTGTGCCCATTTGAGGAGATTGTCGCAAACTTTGATTCTAACAAAGACATGAGAGATTTGCACTTTAGGAGATAGAGGAGGATAGCTAGATCATGAATTCAGACGTGACCTTTTTTGCTTTTTGTTTAAAATACTTATAGGTTGATAAGATTACACGATAAAAGATAAGCTATAGATGACATTGAAAGGGCTATCCTTTTTGTCATATTGATCAGTCTGTATTTTGCAAAATTTGATCACCATAAAATGAGACATCTTTTATTTTTGCTTTAATTTTTGCCTAAGCAACCCTTTTGAGTTTTTAGCTTGGCAAGCATTCTTTCCTTTTTTTTTTTTGTTCTTTTTTTTTTTTTTTTTTTTTTTTTGTGTGTGTTTAGGCAAAAGAATTAAGTGAATGATGTATTAGGCATAGAGAAAATGAGAATGAGATACAAAAAAAATATTTTATATTATGATTTGGACCGTACCCGAGATGAGCTATCTACATATCTCTTACAATCATTTTCTGTCATCAATTTTTCTCATTTTTTAGGGACAATCAAGTCCATATAGTTCTAATGCATGTATGAAAAATATAAATGAAATTCAGGTGCCATCTTCAGATGATGTATCACTTTGGCTAATCCAGGTTGCCAAGACAGAAAAATTCACTTCCTTCCACGTCCATGAAGATGGTGCCTCCGTCATATAGAATCTTCTTGAGCATGTATGGTCTAGCCTAATTCAGTCTGAACTTTCCTCTTGGATCATGAATAACAGCTTCGATTTTTTCTTTCTTGCAAATACTTGTCTTTCACCTTCTTGCTAAAGTGACCAGTGGGTCTTTATTGATAGCCCTAAATTTTGTATAGAGCATCCATTCTTTTTATATCAATAGCCTTCAACTGGTCATGATGCTCTCTGATCTACTCTCTGCAGTTTCTATTGGACAGGTGTGAGGCCTCGCCCGAGCACCGATCTGATCCACTAAAGGGAATCAAAATGCTCATTTGGGAAAGAACTCACAAGGAAGCCTTTGAGCTTATCTTTGATAGGTTTGAAATTTATTTCTTAGAGTCGCCACCTTAATTTATTTTTATTTGGGAAAATATAAAGAAAAAACTCATTTGACTCTAATTATTACCCAAAGGAAGAAAGATCACCAGCCTTGAAACCAAAGAAGATTTGGAGACTAGGTTTTTATTTTATTTTAATAAAATAAGTTTAGCCAATGAATATAAAAGTGACTTAAAATATATTTCATGAACAATTAAAATGCATGACCAATTTATAATATGCTTGATCATTCAACACATAAAGTTTATACATAATTAGAATTCAAAATAAAAAAGAGTCAATATTACAATGAAATCCAAACTTAGGGAATACCTCCTCTAGCCCTTACGGGTTCTAGGGAAGTCACACATTCCCCAAACTAAACCTAATAACTAAGTAAAGGAAAGTAAAATAAAAGTAAGTGAAGAATGTGATAGGGGGAAGAGTTGGTTAATTTTAGTTGGATTCGATGCATGAATCAAGCATGCCTATGTATCACTTTGAATGGGAATCAGAACCCACATAGTTCTCCCTTCTTGTGAAGGGGTTAGTTTAGCCTAACCACTTTATCATGTTTTGATTAATTGATTAAAAGAGAGTTGAGTTAATTAATTAATTTAATTGATTACCAAGTTGATTAACTAGCAACCTAGATGAATCAATTTAATTAACTAACTAGATGAGACAAACAAACTAAAACAAAATTAAAAGAGAAGAAGCTTACCTTGAATGGTGGGCGATGACTAACCTTAGGATGGTAGGCAACAACTGGCTTAGGATGGCAGGCAGTGACTAGCCTTAGGATGGCAGGCGATGGCTAGCCTTGGATGGCGGGTGGTGGCTGGCTTTGGATGGCAGGCGGCAACTGGCCTCGGACAGCTGGTGATGACTAGCCTTGGATGGTAAGTAGCGACTGGCTTTGGATGGTAGGTAGCAGCTAGCCTCAGATTGGAAAAATGAGCCTTAGGTAATAGACTTGTCTCGAACAGGCGAGCGGAAAGCCTTTAACTAGTTGAGTAAGAATCAAGGAGAAACCCCCCAACTTGCTTTGCAAAGCAAAGAGTAAATGCAAAGTAGTTTACTTGAAATTAATGCTTTTCAAGCTCTAAAAGTTAGTCTTTTAAAGTGTGGAGAGGCCCTCTATATATAGGAGGAGGATTGAAGCATAGAGGCACAAATTTCCAATGTGGGAACAGAAATTCAGAATGGTTGCCGTATATGGGTTTACGCTACTACACAAGGCTGTGCGGTGCCATATAGGGCTGCGCAGCAACCGGATAAGGCTATGCTGTACCGCACAGATCTATGCGGCAACCACATAGGGCTATGCGGCAGCCAGCCTCTCTTCCATCTTTTTTACCCGTTTTTGCCCGTTCTCGCTCATTTCTCATCTATTTTATACGATTCTAGTTGCGTTGTATTCATTACTCAGTCCTAGATGATTTAAAAGGGTTCAAATGTTAAAAAGAAATATTTTGATTTTTCCATTTTGAGAGTTTTTGACTTCTGAAAGTTTATTCACTTAGCCTAAGTGCTTCTAAGGTTCAAACACATACTGAAAGCTGCAAAATTAAGGGTTCACAATAGGTTTCTTATGTATTGAGTCTTGATCTTGTGAACTCTAATGCTTAGATCTATCCTTAGCAAGTCTTTGAGTTTCAATACAAAATAGTTGATGTGATGATTTTGATTTTTTTTAATGCTATAATTAATTTATTCTTTTGCCTTTTTCATTTTCAAAATTTTTTTTCTTTTTCATTATTTGTTCTTTTTTTTTTTTTATATTTCCCATTTAAAGATGAACAAGAAGAATTAAAGCAAAATAGAAAGTCAAAAAAAAATTATTACTGACAAAAGTCCCATCATCATGAGTTAAATTAAAGGATAAGTCGAAAAGGAGGAGAGGACTCAACGAACTCGAACTCAAAGAAAGATTTAATAGATACAGACTCAAAAGACTTAAAGATAGACTCAGACATAGACTTGAAAGACTCAGATAGGGGCACATCAGGGCTAGCACTCTTCTCCAAATATTGGTTATTAAGTGAAGCTTGAGCTAGTCGGGTGAGCTCAATGGTTCAGAAAAGGATAGATAGTGGTGCTAGACTTTAGGTTTGGAAGCAATGATGTCTCTGTTATCAATGAGGTTTTGAATTTGTGCTTTAGAGCCTTGTACACATCAGTTTAATACCCCAGCCCTTGATGATAGTTGCAATGCTCGTTAGTATTATAGCCCTTAGGCAAGGGGTTGGGAGTTACTCTTGGCTCTAGATGCTTGACAAGATGGACATCTAAGGCCTTTTTATAGACAATGCTTAGGAGCATGCCTAACTCAAAGAAAGATCTTTCTTTCAAACTCATTGGCTGGTGATAGGAGACAACATTTATCTCCCCTCCTTTTGGGTGGTGGACTTAGTGGTGTTGTTGTTCTTATGAGTTAGTGAAGTATTGAGTTTACAAATGCGTCTGGTATTGGGGGAGGAGATTTTTGACAATGAGGTCAATTTGCTCTACTTCAGATGGACGGTTCACTATTTGGGCTGCTTTTGCCCTTCACCTTATAAGGAACATAGTGAAGAACTCTTTTTGGCCTTACTTAATGGTTTTTAGATCTCAGCGAGTGACATCCACCTCAATGTTCTAGTGGTATTGCTTTATAAAAGCATTGCAAATGTCATCTCATGTTTTCTTATGGTTCTAATGGAGATCTAGTAACCATTTGACAATAGCTCCAGTCAAGGATTGTTGGAATAATTAAGTAAGGAGTTCATTATCCACACCCAAGGGTCTCATGGTGCCCACGTACATCTTGAGGTGAGTTTTAGGGCATGTGGTGCCATTAAACTTGTCCATGATCAGCATCTTAAATTTTAAAGGAACCCTCGCATTAAGGAAGAGAGCAGAGATTTGACATCTATCATGTCTTTATGCTTCCTTATGTTCTTAATAGTCCTCTTTATGGCCTTAAATTTCTCCATTAGTTTCTTAGCTTTGGGGAAGCTAAAGAAATCTTCACTTTGAAAAGGATTTGCAGTGGAAATGGGGGCAGTGGCATTCAGATCCAAAGTTGCAGAGATTAGAGTTTCTAGTGTCTTTCCTTTATCATTGAGATTGATAATGGGAAGAGTGAAAGTGGGGGCATGGCTGGTTCCAACTTGGGTGGAAGCAAGTTGAGTAAGGGGAGGAGTGATAGTGGCATTGGTCATTTCTTTAACCTCATTACTAATGGATTGGCATTGATAGTTGATTGGGCATTAAGTGTATAGTGAATGTGGTAGATTGGGCATTAAGTGCACTGGTAAAGGAATTGACTTTGGTCTTAAAGGCAGTGGTGATTGCGGTTTGGAAGGTCACCTCTTATTTCTTAAGGATGTTGGCCAAAAAGATGCTCATCGCGTCTTACTTAAAAGGGCTAGAGGTGTTGCCATCGGTACCTTTGAAATAGGAAACAGAGAGAAAAATGGGTAAGAATATAGAATCGTAAAGGGAAAAAATGGAATGAATGTGAAGATGTGTCGGGGAAAGGATTCCCTCCATATGGTTGATCACCAGGTTTAAAGGTTTGATAGGGTGGTTGTGTGAGGTTACTATGTTTTAGGTGATGGAACACCAGTTTGCGTCTTTAAGGTGTTCAGATTTTATGCACAAGAGTGAAAGGTGGTTTGATTAAGGGTTCTCATATGACTAGAGCATCGATGTACCTCACTACATATGAGGTAAGGAGCCTCGCATGGGTCTAATAGTATTGGTTGCTTGTTACACTACCAAAATAATCAGGGATTCATTGTGGGGTAGAATGCTTTTGCTATCTCCCAATATACTCAAAGAGAGTTGTCAAGCCAATGCTACTCACCATCCAAAAGTTTTCCTAAAGTTAAAGTTAGGCAAGGAGCCTTTATTATGCAAAGTGATGCATGGAAGTCAAATTATTTTTAATGAGCCAAATGGATATTATTTTAGAAAAATTTTTCCTTAACCAAATAGTAATCCTCTTATTTCTCTTTTTTATTTTAGAAAAAGGTGGCAACCAGTCCCCAGTGGAGTCACCAACTGTGAGGCCTCGCTCGAGTACTAGCCTGATCCGCTAGAGGCAATCAGGATACTTATTCAAGTTTAGACTCATGATGGAACCCTTGGACTCAGATTGGTTGATTGATTGATTTTGAAAATGATTTTGGGAGTCGCCACCCTAATTTATTTTTAAATGGAAAAATTAAAAAAAAATTCAATTGACTCCACTTCATTAATTTTTAATTAATTTACCTAATGATAAAATCACTAGCCTCGTACCAAGTTGAGTTCGGGGACTAGATTTTTTGTTTTAAATAATCTAAATTTGGCTCTTAAGTTTAATTTGACTTTGAAATATTGATTTCATGGATGGTAAAATTATATGATATCATGATTAATGCATAAGCATGGCATGAGTGCATGGAGAAGTAAAATAAAACATCCACAAATTAAGGAGAGTATTTCTTCTAGTACTTATGGATTCTAAGGAAACCACACATTATCTCCTTAATAAAAAAATTAAACTAATTATATAAATTAATTAAAACGGAAAAAGGGATTGATTGGGATTTGGATTTGAGGTTTAGATTTAGATTTCAAACATGCCTATGTACACCATTGAATGGGGATTAAAACCCACATAGTTTATTTCATGATTAAGTGAAGAGGTTTAAGGGTTGATCATATTGATTAACTTGATTTGGGTTTGTGGGTGAGAGGAAAAGGCTTATACCGTTGTTTTTGGCAGCGGAGAATTTTACCAGACCAAAATTTTATTTTATCAAAACAAAGTGATTGGACTGATTGGAAAATTAATTAACTAATCAAAATGATTAATTAACTAATTAATATGATGAAAAGGATAGATGGATTAATTAATTAAAAAGATTAATTAACTTTGTTAGGGTGAGATAATTAATTAATTAATTAAAAAGATTAATTAATTAATTAGAGAGTGGTTGGAGGGAGAAGAAGAGAGGAATTAAATGATAGCTATCAACTTTAACTCAAAGGGTGTAGAAAATGGGAGAATGGAGAGGGTATTTATAGAAAAAGTGGGTGAGAGTAGTTTAGGAATTGAAAAAGTGAAAAGACAATGAGGGGTAGGGCTAGAAATTGGGTTAGCGGGGTATTTTGGACATTTTTCTATACATAAGAGGGATCACCCAAGCCAAAGGGGTGCAGCTGCACACAATCCTAGTGTGGCAGCTGACATGGCAGGCATTTCTTTTTTTTTTTTTAAGAGATTGGTTATTGATTTGTGTTTATGAAATTTGGGTGTCTGGGTAACAATGTATTTGAAGGCTAAAACTTTTCTTTTGCCCCACCGTCTAACCTTTTAGCTGGACCACCATAACGGCTCTTTATAGCACGTTAAACTTAAAAGATGCCAAGGTGCGGTCGGATGATGATGGTGCAAAATTGAGGATTCACACTCCTAAAGTGACTTCTTCCTAGGCCGAACTGATAGACATTAACCAAGCAGCCTTATACTTGATATGACCCTAATCTAGTTGTTCAGTCCTATCCCAAATCAAAAGGTCATGCCTAACTAAGCCTTTCAAGTTGACTAGCTCGATCTCTCTCATACTTGACCTAACTTTCTTAAATGACTTGAACCAAGGTTAAACTAATAACCTTTGATCGACCCTTCAACCAGCCTCATACCTGGCCCAAATCAAGTGTGACCCTATCATCCCTAAGCTAGTCTATTAGAAAAAAATATCAAACCACTTTCTTTTATCATTTTAAAATAGGGGTATCTTTCTCCCAAAAACTCAGCACTCTCTTACCAAAATGACCCTTCACAAGTTTGAAGAATTCAATCATTGCATAATCATATTCATTTTGCATCAAACAGAGTTCCTAAATCAAAACTGGAGCCGTCAACATTAGACCCATCCTAGGATAGCCTTAGGATCTATACCTTAAATTTGAATTAGATATTCCTTTTCATTAGAACCATTTTAGGATAGCCTTAGGATCCATACCTTAAATCTGAATTAGGTATTCCTTTTTATTAGCTCATCCTAGGATAGCCTTAGGATCATTAACCTAGCATAGGGTTAGGTTTCTTATAAAAAATCAGACCATTTTAGGACAGCCTTAGGATTATCAACCTAGCATAGGTTTAGGTTTCTCTTTTAAAATTTTCAGACCATCCTAGGATAGCCTTAAAATTATCAACCTAGCATAAGGTTAGGTTTATCTTTCAAAAGTTTCAAACCATCCTAAGACAGCCTTAGGATCATCAACCTAATATAGTGTTAGGTTTCTCTTTCAAACTTTTCAAACCATCCTAGAATAACCTTAGGATCATTTCACCCATAAATTTCTAGTAATGATCACCTAGGCATCCATGTGGTTTCTTTTTTTCCCTCTTTTTTATTCAAAATCCATCATTTTCACCCATATATGTCTAACAACTGTCACCTAGATATTCCTGCGGTTCCTTTCTTCTGCCTACCCTTTACCCCAAAATTCACCATGCCTCTTACCTAAACATGTTTAAATCTTGACTTAGACATCCCTTTGGCTTATTTTTTTTATCCCTCTTCCCCGAGTTCATTATCATCAGAATTGCCTTTTAGACTAGCTAATTCTGATGAGGGGGCAGCTATGAATCCTCAATTTTTTATCCTTCAGCTTGCATTTAAACCTCAGAAATACCAGTGAATAGACCTCCAAAAGTCAGAATTGCCAAAATTAGAAAACCGATAAACAGAGCCCTAAAAACTGATAAACTAAGGCCTCTAACCTCTAAACCATCCTCAGATCATCTGGGTTTAAATAACGAGCACAACACAACTGGAATCACAAAAAACGAACAAGAAACTTGGGAGAACGAGCAAAAATGGGCAGAACGGACGAAACAGAGCTAGTGACCATAGGGCCTAGTGTAGTGACCACAAGAGCCCTTGCGGTGACCATACAGCCATGTACAGTTTCCAAATGGTGACTGCACACAAGCCCTGCGGAATCGCAAGGGCCCCGTGCGGTAGTGCCTCCATTTTCGCAATTCTACATCGAAATTCGTACAATCTAACCTCTAGCCTTCAACTTATATAAACTAATCCCCCAGCTCATTTCCACACTCAGCATTGCTTGATTAAACCCTCTGATCTCAAATCAAATAGTTATTTTTTAAAGCTTGGTCCACTAAGGAACAAGCTTTTAGTTTAAAGTTTTCTTTTTGCTTTACTATTACTCCTTGCTTTGCAAAGTAAATTGGTTGTGACTTCCTAAGCTAAGTTGTCAAGTCAAAAGTTCCCCGCCGTCCAAGGCAAGTCACCGCCTGCTGTCTGAGGCAAGCTGCCGCCTGCCATCTAAGGCAAGTCATCACGCGTCGTTCTAGGTAAGTCTCCTTTCCCTTTTCCTTTCCTTTTATTTATTTATTTTATTTATTTCATTATTCTAAGGCTTCTTGCCTAGTATTTGGTTTGCTAAAATAGTTAATTAGAATATGACTTAATTAACTCCACTTGGTAATCAATTAAAATCAATTAACTCAACTCTATTTTAATCAATCAATCGAAACATAATAAAAGGTTAAGACTAAACAAACCCCTTTCGCAAGAAATGTAAACTACGTGGATTTTGATTCCCATTCGAAATAATATGTATCCATGCTTGTTCCAAACATCAAATCCAACTAAAATAAACAACAGTCTTCCTCCCTTTTCACTTTTTTCCTATAAACTAGGATTTTGTTCTATTCTTTGTTATATTGATTTAGGATTTAGTTTGGAGATTATATGACTTTCTTTTAACCCATAAAGGCTAGAGGAGGTATCCCCTATTTTTTCAATTTTTCATGTAAAGTTTAATTTATATTTATTTTATTTATTGCTCTTTTATATTGAATGAATAAATGGATGAATGGATCATGCATACTTTAACTATTCATGCATTATGTAAACTGTTCATAAAATTTATTTTAAATTATTTTATATTAAATTTGCCAAACTAATCTTTTTCTAAATAAACAAAAAATGTAATCCTTGAATCCTCTTTGATAATCGAGAACTAGTGCACTTTTTCTATTGGGATAAAATTATAGTCATTTAATTGAGTTTTTATCTTAATGTTTTCTCAAATAAAAATAAAATTAAGGTGGCGACTCTAACATCCTTTTAAAATCAACCAATCTGAACCTGAAAATTTTATCATGAGTTCAAACCCAAATGAATATTTTCATTCCTACTTAGCATATTGGACCAGTATTCGGGTGAGGTCACACAAATGCCTATAGCCAACAATAAATGTCTTGAAGGCAAACATGGTAGACAAGAAAGGTGTGTTCATGATTTTGAATTGTAAAATAATATGGAATTTAAGGATTTAGATTTGATACAAAAATTTGTTGTTATTCCTGCAGAGTAGTTATACCTCAACTCAAAATCTATTATCTACTTGTATATAAATTATGTTAACTATCAAATATAGTTTATAGCATTTTAATTTTTATATATAAAAAAAATCATAATTTTTTCACATAAAAAAGTTAATATACAATAAGTTGGGTCAGCTCGAGACCTAGCAGCGAAGCCTACCATTCTAAACTTTTAATTTTGGAAAAACCTGACTCGACCCACCAGTTAGATTTAGGGGTGTAAATGAGTCGAGCTATTCGCCAGTAGTTTGGTGTTCGGTTCGATAAAAACTCATTCATATTTAGATCATTTTATAAATGAGCCAAGCTTGAGCCTTATTTTAAAACTTGGTGAATAAATGAGCCGAGTTTGAGCATAGTGAAACTCGACTCGATTGGATTCATGAACAACTCGTGAATAAAAAGCTTGATTAATAGGCTCATGAACAATTTTATTATTATTATTATTATTATTATTATTATTATTATTATTATTATTATTATTATTATTATTAATTTTTGTATTCCAAAAAATATATATTAATATTTCTATAAACTTTTTACTAATTCAAATTGACATATATATATATATTTCTGATTAACATAATTTAATATTTCCATGTTATTTAAAATACTTTTTTATTAATTAATATTTTTATAATATATGTAATGCTCAATTTTATAATTATATTTTTTCATTAATTGGATTTTTTACTTTTATATTAGTTTTAAGTATTTTTATTATAGTTATTTTATTAGAAATAAATATTTTGGAAGTTTAATATTTTGATAAATTATAAATAAGTTTCATAATGAGTTGAACTCGAGTTTTACTTGATTATAATTTATTAATGAGTCAAACTCGAGTTATACTCGAGTTCGGCACAAGTTTTGAGTGAGCCAAGTTTGAACGTGATTTTCAAGTCCAATCCAAAACTCCAGTTCGAACTTGAACTCGAAAAAAAAATATGAACCACGCTTGAATAAGCTAAAACTCAACTCAGCTCAATTCGTTTACACTCCTAGTTAGATTAGCCCAACCACAGAAAATCTATAGTTAAATGGTCTTGCTGCTACTTTGACATCACTAATTGTATGAACAAAGGCACTTCTCTACAAATATGGTGACTTCATGACATCATCAAGCCAAACATATCAATTTGAAGTATTAACTCCTCAAAGTTTGTCGATAACATATGCACAATTTACTCTTGCTAAAATAGCATTTAAAGATTTGAGCATTTCGGGAGCACAGTTGAGCTGATAGACATTTAAAGATCAAGGAAAGAAATACTAAATTACAGCAAAACCAGCCACAAAGGTCCATAGAAGCATCAAAAATAGATTTATCTACTAACAATGGAAGACTACTGTGAATAGATAAAATAGTTTGACAGTATCGTTTGCATCACTATCAATCTAAATCTTCAGTCAAGCAAATCCGACACTGCTGTTTTCCTAAATGCATCCACCTGAGCAAGTTGTGCAGCCAGGCCCTTGTTTGGGAATATATTATCAGCCTTGATTCTCTCCCTAATCCCATATGCTGGAGCCTTGGCATTTATGTAAGTCTGGACCAGAGCTTGGAACTGCCTAATTCGAGCAACATAACCTGCTTGTCTCATCCTGTGAAACATTTTTTCTGCATTATGTATATCACCCCTCTGAGAGTATTGATCCATGATAGCCATGTAAGAGCTGAACATTGGCTTCATCTGGCTCTGCTGGGCAGCCTTCTGCAACATTGAGTCAGCTTTTTCCACTTCCCCAGCTTCGACATAAAGCTTAACAAGTGCATCCCAAGTCAGTGGGCCAATACGGCATCCACTATCTCCCATTCGCTTGATCAGATCTTTCCCCTTAGCTAGCATCTTATGGTTTGCATAAACCTTCAAAAGTGTGGCGTAATGTCTTGAAGAGAGTTTCTTCCAAGTTTTCAGCATCTTATCAAAAACTGCCTCAGCTTCATCAACTCTCTTCAGCGTTCCCCAAGCTTCAATAGCAGCCATGCACTCTTCAAGCCGAGGATTTGACTCACAGACCTTCCAAACTCTCCCCACTTCATCAGCTTTTCCAAGCACAGCATAAAGTGGAAGCAAAGCCCTGCAAGCCCAACGATGTTCTTTTAAGTTTCCTCCTTCCATCTCTTTCAAAACAGCCTCAGCTTTTTCTTTGAGGCCACCAGAAACATAGTGCTTGGCCACGATTGCTTGAGTGTTGATATCAGGTTCAATGCCTTCGGCTTTCATGGTCTCTACAATTTGATCCATCCCTGATAAATCATTGGATTGGCCTTTGGTGTCTATTAAGAGTTTATAAGTGAAGAGGGACGGCTTGACATTTTCTTTCTCCATTAATAACAGCACATCAGCTATTTTCTTCTTGTCAAGCCTCTTATAGAGGAGCAGCAGCTGGTTACATGAAAATGTCGTAATTGGTAAGCCATGGTCCTTCATTTTGTTGAATACTTCCTCAGCTTTCTTCACATTGGTTTTGGCAACACAGTTGGCCAGTAAGGTTCGGTAGATTACTTCCCCTCTGAAGGATTTTGGGATCTTCTCAATATAGCTCTCTGCTCTCTGAAGGCCACGCACCTTTGCGATCAAATCAAGGCGAGAAGCATAATCTCTTTCAACAAAGTCAAGTTGTTTATTGGCCTCCAACCACTCTGAGAGCTGCAAATGCAACAGAGAATAAAAAAATGCTAACAAGTGCAAACCACTCCACAAAACTTGGAATGCCAGAAAAAGCTCAAAAAAAAAAAAACTGCTGTGGCACACATTCTATTACTAGTAAACTGGTAAATCTTGCATGCAAAGCCAGATCAAGCCTTGAGCAAATATAAAAGTAACAGTAAGCTCATACTTCTACAATACTACCCAAAAGAGAGAGAGAAATAGAGAGAGAGAGAGAGAGAGAGAGAGAAAAGAAAACGCGAAACATTCCTGAATCATGGAACCCAAGTAAGTAGGCAAGCGAAAGAAAATCAGAAACTCCATGTGTAATGAATCTAACAACTGTAGAACAGATTATTGACAAAAAGAAAAAAAAAATACTGCAGAACAGGTTTAGCAAACACTAATGACTAGTGATCAATAAGTACAAAATTAAAACCAAAAGGGCATCATTCCAATTTAAAGGCTGAAAATGAGGATAGCAACAATTGGATTAACACATAGCATAAAACAATATTTAAAACCTATGCAGGAACAATAGGCAAATATAAGTGAATAAGTAACAGAATGGCAGATATTTGACGCACATCAAAAGAGAGAGAGAGAGAGGGAGAGAGCATTTAAAATTTGCAACAATGCATCCAGGGAAAAAATGGAAAATGAAGTACTGCAGTAAAAATTTCCAATGAAATATTATTCAGGTACAACTGATGGATTAAAACAGATACCAAATAAAAGAAAAATTCCAGAAAAATACAAGAGTAATGTCAGAATTATTTATTTTGAACATCAGTTTGTAAATTCCACAAGAATATAAAAACACAGAGCCCAAGAAGTAATGTACTACAACAGAAGTGCAAGGCAGACAGTATTGAAGCAGGTTCAGCAACAACTTCAAAACAAAACATTCAATTCAAAACAGTCAGACCTTAGCAATCAATGTGTTTACAGTCAGATATAGTGTCCAAAAATTTTAGATCAATAAGACACAATACAAAGCTTAGAAATAGGCTGGCGCCAACTCATCAATCACCCTGTACTCCCTTCTCTATATATGACTTTGAATCATATAAATTCCAAAACTGCTCCCTATGTAGGTGGACAGCAAAGACACATTGATCCACTAAATTACAGACAGAATACAATTCTCTATGACATGGCTTGTCCTTCACTAAAAATTTGTTCCCTTTAGCCAAAAGAATGGTTAGCTCATCGAATTAAGAAGAGCATCAGCTTATTTTTGAAAATTCAAAAACATTGGTTAATAAAAAAACCCAACAAGAGACTCATTTATATTTAAGTTGCTGAGAATTTTACTGTTTGTTGGAAACCCAAGTAATAAATAGCATTCTCATGTTACCTAATTGCATATACATGAATTTGGTGTAAAACAAAATATTTGTGCAAATAAGCATTGTAAACGTTAAATTCTAATTTTTTTTCATTTATTTATTTATTTATTTATTTTTAAGCAAGGATGTTTCAGTAATTTGCTAGTCTTATAGTCATTAGCTATAGTTTTATGGGTCTTAAAATAAGTTTTGTTTAGAGTTATAACAACAGGTAAAGCAGTTTAGACCTGATGTATTAAGCACACATGCTCAGGAAGGGAGGAGAGAAGGTGGGGGACAGAACAATTCGACATCTAATTTTGATCAAATAATTACACTGGATCGATGACAATAATTTAATATTTTAAAACAATAATTTATAAGTATGTGTGGGCACAAAAACAATCATTTGAATAGCAAATTAAGAGAATTAAGTTAATTGGTTATGTGGTCGAAACCCTCTAACAACTGACTAAACCACCTAAAAGTATGTTTCGAAGAAAGAAATTATCTAGTCAATTTACCTGCAAGGCCCGCCCATACATTCGACGTTTACGAAGATTGAGCATTGCCAGTGAGATCTCTGGCCGATCCATATCCTTTCCTTCTTCCACCCACTTATCAAGTACACCATGGATAGAAGTTCCTGGAGCAGCAATGATGGCCTTAAACAAGTCTGAGGGAATCCTTTTATTAATTGATGTTTTCTCGCCTGAATTTGCTTCTGTATCTAAAAATTCCAGTGCATTTTCAGAATGCTCTCCATTGTCTTCATCATCAACAACAGAGATCTCTGGTTCAGACACTAACTCATCTTCATTTCCATCCACTGCATTGCTCTCTACACTAGCTGCTGGTGTTTCAAGTTCAGAAAATCCATCCTCCAAGTCACTTTCAGATTCGCTGCTTTCTGCACCAGCTTGCGAAGATAGACTGCGCCTCCTCATAGATAAGTTTGAATAAATATTTGCAGTGTGGTAAAATAGGGATCTCTCAGACACCGCTCCAGGAGCCTCAGAAATAGTGGCATTGCCTTCTAAATGCCCAGAAAATAGTTCTGATTTAGCACAACAGACTCGAGAAGTTCCTAAAGTCAACCCCCGGAACCTGAAAATAGAACAAATATAAACTCTCACTAAAAAATCGGCAAAAAGAAAAGTAAAAGGTAAAACCTAACCAAAGCATAAATTTATGCCAACTTTCAGTAAGAATTAAGACTCCATTTGGTAAAAATGCAAAAAAGTAAAAGCTTACCCAACAAAGCCTAAGCCTAAGTGTATCCATTCCTAATCCAGCGAATGTTAATAGACAAAGTCCAAACTTGTTATATGAAGTTACGAGAATTCAGAATTAAGTACTCTTATAGAATGTTATCAGAATTCAAAATTATAGTGCTCTTATAGACAAAAGAGAGAAACAGATACAAACCCAAAAAGCAAAAATCGAATCTTTTATGAATTTTGAGCAAACAAAATCCTACACTGGACTAACCCTAATCCAACACCCAACATAGTTTTCTCTTCAATACGAACTTTCAACTGAAACCCAAAATTGCAGTCTCCTCCATTTTTCCCATCTAAGTTTTCTCAAAACATTTCAGAATCTAATCAATATCAACCAAGAGAACCCACTGAAAACAAGAAAAACCAATCCCAAAATTTGAAGTATCAACCACAATAGATATAAATTTACAAACAAAGAGCAATACACATATATGGAAACAGAGAGAGGTAATTACTTGAGAGGATTAGTAGCTCGACGAAGAGCCCACATGGGGAATGAATCGTTTCAATAAAATAACGAATGTAGATATCAGAATGAGAAAGAAATGCAAAAGTGGAGAGTAAAAAGGAGCTTCTTCGCACTTCTCACAATCACAGCCTTCCACCAAAAACCCTATAAAAACCCTAGTCGTTTTTAGGGTTTTGCCCTAGTGTGACACTCGTATACTTATATTTCCAGTATTGCCCTTACTTTATTTTAATAAGTAATTAGGTAATTCCAAAATGGCTTCATAGCAAATTTATCCAAAATTTTAAACATTTATATCAATTTTTTTTTTTTACTATTTTGGACGTTGGAGCATCCAATAATACTTTTAGTTTCATTCTCTATTTATATAATATAAATAATTTAATTTTTTATTTTAACTATCTTGAAAATTGTACATACTCTAATAATATTCTCTATTTCACTCTTTATATAATTTTTTATTAATAAAACTATTTAAGAAAAGAATAATGAAGAGAAGAAATGAGAAAAAAGTAAATAAAAAACTAATAAAAAAATAGTTAGGTGTCACTTCTCACTTCTTAAATTTAAAGAGAAAGAAAGTGGTTCCTCAAATTTTAAAAAATGAACTTAGTTTAAGAAGTTGTTGGAAGAGTTAAAATTAATTTGACTCCTTACTTTTAAAAAAAGAAAAAGGATAGAAAGATTTTTGGAGATGCTCTTATATGTCATTTTGGCTTTGAGGAAAAATCATAGGAATTGTGAGTCGAATTGTGAACGAAAATGTGTATTCAAATTGGGTTTAAGTTTAGGCAGAAATTGAAATTAAGTCAATTGAGTGATCTGGATATAGACTCATCAAAAAAATTTCAAACAATAATATCTTACCTAAATCTAACCTGAGAGAATGAACAAATTACATGGAAACTAATTCATTTTCATTCGAGTTTTGCATGATAAAATATTTTTTTAGAGAAATACAATTAAATAGTACTTAAGTGATTTTGGTTGGATACTTATTTCATATGCATATAGATAGTAATTATTTTTTTAATTTTTTCTTTTAATATGAATAAATCACTTTTATATCTGCTATCGAATCATCTAAATACATACATTTATCTCATGTACTATGAAAATGCATGTGCCCGTAAGAAATCACATAGCCATCTTTTTATTCTTTCTTTTTATTTTAAAGATATAAAAACTTTTCAGGTTTGGTTGGGATAAAAAAATAATAGATTGCCGAGCCGTATGATCATTATCAAACTAGTTATAATCTTTTTTTTTTTTGTCTATATAAAGATCCTACAAAATGCTTTCAGAACACATTTCAATTATTAGGTCAATTGAAATGTGTATTATTTATATAAAAGATTTTGCAATCAAGAAGATCCATTGACTTTTCCATATATTTTGCCCAGCCCAAATCTCACATGCCCATTTTATAATGGATAAACACTCAATTTAGCCCTAAATTTGTTAACGATGTCCAATTGAATCTAAAATAGCCTTTCAAATTAGTCTTATTTTGACTTAAAGAATGAGTGTGCATTACACTCTCCTAAAGAAGAGTGATGACAGATTTAATAACAAAATAAATAAATAAATAATAAAAATTACAAAGCAAAAATAAAAATAATCTGAAAAATGCAAAAATACAAAACAAAATTTTGTGGAATTCAATATTCAATTAGCTCTTATTAGATCCAAACCTACGAGTAAATATCCTGACTTGTTGCCTTTGCACAATCAATACACTTTTTGAGTGTGTATTTCAACCATCAATCAAGTAAAAAGCTAAACTTTTTTGCAAATTTGGCGAATACCCAAACGCTAAAAGATGATAAAATCAAGAGATTTTTGAAGAAAATATGATTTAGCAAGTGC
>CANTUT010001640.1:0-32593 GCA_947687605.1 Reutealis trisperma | reverse complement strand
ATATTCCTCGAACGAGGGTTCGCTCTTCATCAGCTCTATGGCTAGGACTGAACAATCAATAATTGCCTATATAACACACATACTTTCACTTGGGATATTCTCATATTAGGGGAGCGCTCTTACCACCGAAACTCTAAGCGCTAGTTTTTCCTAGTTTTCGTGGAGCTAGAAAAGAGGACCCTAGCTACTCTCTCTTAAGTAATTTATAGTTATGGTTTTGACTGTAACTCACGCTAAGCCTTGGTAGGGTGCTTAATAAACCATCCTATTGCTCGCCTTACACCTATCTCCAGTCGAGAAAAAGAAGTCCGCGGGTTACGTCAGCTTTGAATGCAACCTCAGCAGCAAGAATAGCAAAAGCGGGAGCTGGAGGAAAAAGACTGATAGATGGACGGGAGAAAGTCTTAATTGGGGGAATTGTCCCAACCCGCCCTTCGGAACAAGAAGAAGTCGACTCTTATTTTGGGTATCAAGCTAAACCCGCCACAGCTGCAACAACCTATTCTGTTTCTCTACGAAATTCTCGATTTGGTTTGCTTTGACTAAGCTGAACTCTTTCCTTATCCATTGGCTTGGTTTCAGTGAGTTCAAGAGATGAGGATTAAGTGAGTTCAGTTCCCTCGGGTTCAAAAGAATGGGAATAAATTGAAGAAGAAATGTTCTTAGATAGAGATAGAGGCAAGGCTGAATAAGCGATGTTGGAGGCAGGACTCCTAGAAGAGAAGCTCATACCCGTCGAAAGGGAAATGATCTTTAGGTAAGAAAGGCTCCTCTCTTCACTAAGCTAAGGCCTAAGAAAGAGGTAAGTAGGCTAGGTAGAGAGTCTCCGTCTATGGGCCAGTAACTCCATCCCTCTATCAGTATTCTCTTCTCCAATTTGAGTATATTCTATAGCTGGCAAGTTAGAAAGCTTTTCCAATGGGCAAGCTTTCTTTTCTCTCCTATTCGAGAGCTCTCGGAGTATCTCACAAGCTATCCATATGGAGAAAAAAGCACAAAAGCAGCCTAATATTTCCGAGGAAAGTTCTTTCTTTTCGGCTTTCTTCAAAGAAAAAAAAAGTACCCCGCCTTCCGAATTCGACATTTCCCATCTTCCATGGAAGAAGTAGGATTCGGGTGAGAACGGGGATAACCATTGCTGTGGGTGAGGGAGAGATCAGAATTATGCTACTCTAGGTTTAGGTGATCCTTCCAAATCATAAGCCTTCTCCAGTGCCTGGGTGGGGCTGGCTAAGAGCAATGAACCTATAGAGATTCGGATTGGAACGAGGACTCAGGCCCTCCCCTGCGGAGCTGATTCCAAGCATTAGGCCTCGGGAGCAGAAATAGAGGAATTTTATTCCCCTATCCCTGCCGAATGAGAGTTAGATTGCTTTGAAGCATTGGATCCCACTAAAAAGCTGGAAGAGCTCGGTTCTGATGCAGCTATAGATGCTATTGGGTTACCCCCTTCCCTTTCGAATGCCGGAAATGAAGATGTTGCTGATGAGCTCGAGTCTGGAGGTTCATTGGTTGCTGTTAGCTCCTTGTCTTTGACTTCATCCGCTCTAAACCCCGGGAGGGGAGAGGGAAAAAATAAACACAGGGATAATAGGTGGATCCGGCTTGACTCGACCGACTCCTGTTTAAGGAAGGAAGGCTAGCTTAAAAGAAGTCATTCATTGGCGAGGAAGACTTCTCTCTTTTACACAAGGTCGAGAAGTCACTCAGGTATACAATATAGAAGAAATGCGGTTGATAAGCGCCCTGGAATTCCATTCTAATAGAGCGGCTCGAGGTCAAATCCATGTTCCTAAGTCAAGATGAAGCGAATACTAAAGTCAGAAAGGGAAACTGAAACTCATCCCGTTCAAGCGCATGAGAATCTAGAGTTTTCTAGCCGGAGACGAAAGCATTGGGACTTCTCCTTGCCTGTCCGCTCTGAATGGCTACTAACAAGAACAAGGAAAGTTGCACATTGACAGTTGAGCAATCGTGGTTAAACGGCGTTGATCATACCAATTCTTTTTATCCCTATGGAACCAACCACAGTCTGATTTTCAATACCTCTTCTCTTCTCGACTACTCCCTTTTCTCGACTACTAAAGGCAAGGTAGCGGGACATCTCTTGCCCCATCTCTCATTCCTTTAGCGGACCAATGAATTGATCTCGAGCAGAATCGTTCAAAAAGAACTAAAGTACAAGAACCGCTTGGCTTATCAACCGCATGGAGTTGTAGTATCCCAGTCAACTGCGTCGAAACCTTCGAAAAACGGTTTATGCGTTTATCACCTAGCCGCATAGGAAGGGAAGGGCGGTCTTTCTCTAAACCTTCCCCTCTCAATCAATGCCCGGGAAGGGAACTATGAGAAAGGCACTTCAAGAATACATACATCTGGAGATAGGCCATTTAAATAGACCAATTCCAATAGCGAGCGGTTAATCCCGCAAACTACCGGGAAGCCGACTACATAGGTAGGGGGCGTGCTGACATGCTTGACTTTCTCAATGTTGGAGGTCCGCTAGCTGCTTGAGCCATAAAGACTTCTTCATTCAACGGATTTCATTCATTCATTCACTGGCTTTCCTCTCTAAGAAGTCAGGTCGATCCAAAGCCATTGCTTGAAGCGATTTCCTTGAAGGAAGTCTGCTACCGAAGCAGGATTGCTTGACACACAAGCATACCAACCCGAGGGAAGTAAGGATGGTGGTCGATCAAGCTATTCTATTAAGAAGTAGGAATCCGCTTCCCCCTTGACGTGAACAAAGAAAAAAAAAAGCTTTGATATTGTAAGCTAGAAGAGGATATAGGTGCTACTAGGGAATTAGGGAATAGGCTGTTATAGAATCCATCCGATCTTAGCCTTTTGGACATTAGGAGTAAAGCCCGGCCTAGGGAAAGGCTTCTTTCTCTCTACTATAGAATGATTGATTGCTTGCAGTGAAAAGAGAATATCCCATGCAGTTAGCTTTCCAGGGGTGATTCCCATGAGTTAGTTGGGTGTGACTTTCTTCTTTCCTTGAAGATTTATGTGCTAGCGTAACTAAATAAGCAGTTGATCCTGGCTCTTGGTAAACGGATTTTAGAACGATCAAAGCAAGTACCATCTCCATCAACAATGATCGTAGAATAGAAAATGTTCCACGAGCGGTAACTATAAAATAAATAAGAGAAGCAAAAGAAAGGCTAAAATGAGTTCTCGCACACTTTGAACGGATGGTTAGCTTAGTAAATGTAAATTCTTTAATGCTCACAGACGGGACTCAATGTCTAACTAGATAGACCAGGCAATCCTATCATCCCCGTTGCTCTACGGATCCTACCGAAACAGCTATCTAAATGTTAAATGTACAGGGATGCACTCCTAGCTGCCCTTCTCTTTGCTTTGTTAGAATGCCCTCTTGCTGCTTGAGGAGGAGCTCATGACATAAACTGACACTATTCATGTCTCGAGTAGGCCAATAGCCCTGATTACCTTTGCTTTGCCATCTCTAAGTAGCTGTTAGATGCGTCCTTCCCGATCTTAGCATGAACAGATTCAGGGCTTCTTCGATGAGAAGGAATTGGATCAGAAGCATCGAATGCTATTGTTACAGAATAGGCTGCACCATTCATGCACAGACTAAGCTGTTGTCGGAATAAGCGCTGTTCTTCTTACAGAGGGACTGATTGACCACGGTCTTACAGAATCCGCAGTGTTGATAGCCACGAGGAGGAATTCCATGGCATTCATAGGCTCTTAGGCTGGTGGAAGGGCGTACTGAGATTACAGAGACAAAATTACTTGCCCGAGATCGCCTAAAGACTACAACTAAAACTGCAAGCTCGTTGGGGCAGGCACATTAGCTTATTACCCTTTAGCCCTAACCCCTTTGACCTAGCTGCCCTCTTTCCTATCGGGATCGGGGGATACTTTTGAACCAGTTTCTCTTTGAGGAAAGCTATTTCTGAATGGCTGGGAATTCTCACTCGAACTAGAGGGCCTGGAACTAGATGCCCAGGACTTAAACACTTTGTTGTCGAGTCACTTGCCTGTCGCTTGCTTTCACTTTCTTACTTTCCCTTACCAGCGTGCTTTCCCAGCTGACTGAAGTGTAAAGGTGGATACAGGCTTTCTCATTGGATGGTCAACTGCTGCTTAGGGGGGAGGTTCACCTTCAGACTGAAACTAGTCCCTGATCACTTGGTGGTGCCCCTTTACCTAGCCCTTGTTGGCTTTCAAGGAGAAGGACGACCTACTAGATGCAATGAAAGTAGCAATGACCCTATTCATTACTCCTAAAACGACACTATACATCAACATGTAAAGTTTTAAAAGTAACGGGCGGCACTAGTAAAATAGATGTTGTTACGAAGACTGGCTCACAAGCATTAGGAATAAAATAAAACTGGCTATCTTTCCCTAAACTATATCTAGATAAGTAGAGTTCTTTCAGACCTTTTCTGCTCGAGCCAAAGAAAGAGTGTAGGATACTGGTGCCTTGACTCTAATGCTAATGCTTGCTTGACGGGGGACTCCCAAGCCAAGAGACGGAATGAAAGGAGCTGGCTGACAACTAGCACTTTCACGCAAAAAGGAAGACGCATTGGATTAAAGGGAGGGCCCAATCGCTGTAACTAGGACTGCAATAGGCTCGGCAGGAATTACAACTCGCAAGAAGGCAAACAGCAGGACTGGCACTACTTAGAAACTGGCTGTATGAGTTTACCTTAGGACGAGAAAGAAATGAAACCTTATGCCACATCCATATTTCATAGCACGATCCCTTGCTCAGTAATGGATTCACCTAGCGCGAGGCTGATAACAATGACACCGACCATGACAGCTAAAGCCACAGTTCTATTTCGGACTTAAGCTGGAGAGGATCGAAGACCTCTGCTTTCTCGAACACCTCCAAAACTCTGTCATGTAACTGTTCGGGATGGATGCACGAGTCGCCGAGATTCCTCATTGGGCATTGTAGTGCTTCCTTTATGGCCTTAGCGAAAGGGAAGAGCAAGCAGTTGGTTGAACCAATAGGGGCTCGGGCAGAAGATACCACCAGGCGCCGAATCCTACCAAACAAAAAAAATCTTAGTAAGACAAAACGAATATCTCTAACGTAGGCTATAGCCATAGCTTCCGATAAACCGAATGTCCTTGCACGCCCGCTTTGTCTTAGAGCATCTGCCAATCCAATTACACGATCTGGTGATCTTAGCAGGATTGCTTTCTTTCCTCTGTTTGGATCTATTGCCGAACGCAGGTTCATGGGTAACTGGCCGATCGCGGCAGTTAGTGCTTTCCATGAGCTGAATGGTTGCAGTTCTACCTTTTTTGAGTGAAACTTGCTTTTTCAAAGTTCCACCCCCCCTTGGGCACTCAACCGAATTTCATTGAATCCCGACTCTAGGGAAGGCGAAGCCACTTTGAATGGAATGAATCGAATAGATCCTACGCTACGAACCACCCCACGAATAAATAGCGAAAGCGCTGATTCTTCAATCCCAACTTCCTTCTCCCTTGCTTTTTCTTAATACCACAGCCAGATACCACCCTAATAACCACCTCTCTGAGCCTAGCTACGTCTCCGTTCGCACTTTAAAGCATAGGGAAAAGAATTCCATTGGAAGTCTCTTATATACGTAGAAAAGGTCCTGGTTGGAGAGATAGAGCAAGAAGTTGGGTGGAGCGAGTATCTATCATTAATGGTTCAGTTCTGAATCCGTATAAAACAAAAGAGATCTCATAGTGTAGTGCAACATGGCTTGAAAATTGGATCGAAAGGGATCCGCGGGAGGAGACGATCTCCGGTACCCAAGAAAGAGTAGATTACCAATCCTGTCACTGCTCCCTGGGCTTCTATGAAACTACTACTCACGAATCTATCTATATAAATTAGTACTTACTGAACTTTACCTGTCTCCAATTTGCCATGTTGCGCTTTTCGCTCCTTATCCCGTACAGAACGAAGTAAATCTTATTGAAAGATTCATTGCTATGGGCCCCTCTTATTGCACTGAATGACCGATCACATGGGGTGGATTGGATCTACTAATGCAATGTTTTCTCCGATCCGACAAGCACCACCCGAAATACGACATTAACTCCTTTCAAAACCTTCGACTGAGATCCCTATAGTTAGTAAAATCTAAGGCATCGGATAACATAGCAAAGGTAGCCGCAAGAGAGCTACTATGCCTTAAGCCCGAAACTCTTCCTTCTAGTCTACCTACGTCATTCTTTGCTTTTGAAAGATAAATTCGCCACGTGAAAACTGCTGCCAGATGCGGATTCAATCAATAACTGCGGTTAGGCCTTCAAGCAGCAGATTCGCTAAGGCTAAGATAAGAGGAATCGAAAAAAGAGTTCCCACCTACCGCTAAAAATGAATCTACTGCAGCCCACGTTCAAAGGCGAAGATCCTCAGTTCACTGCTACTGACATATGAGACATCGATAGTCATCTGTTTTATCTCATTCAAGCCTTGTATGTATGTCCTGGATTTCCCTACCAGGATGAAATGACTGGACAAAGAAGGAATGAATTGATAGAGGGTTGAGGGCGGCCAACCAACGAAGAGCTGGCTTACGGAGCTTACTCATCCAAGGGGCGAAGGGCGTTCATGCATCGGCATCACGTAGGATTTCCTTCAACAAGAAAGGATTACTGCTGTGAGTGATCACGCACGATAGAGAATGATGGATCAGCGGACCGATTGATTGACCGAGATGTGATGCTCACTAATTGACCATGCAAAATCTCTAAGCCAGCTAATTCCTAACAAGCAACGGCTAGCGCGAAAGCCGTATAGCGTTAGTCACGCGCAGTAGTTTTCTTGCTCCCTCCGTTTACGGAGATGCTCCCCCAATAGGGGGAGGAAATGAAGGCAGCAGGTCCGATGGAACCTGTAATGCCGGTAGCCAAGTTTCATAGCTTTGGATCCGCTATCCCCCAGGAATGGAAGAAAAAGAAAGTAAAAAGCCCACAAGGCTAAACCCATCCCCGTTTCGAACGCCCGGCTTAACATAACAACCCCAGAAGACCAGAACACACGGAAAAAGAGAAAAGGACCCTCTTCTTTTCCAAATAAGACAGTGGATCATACGTCCACAAAGGAAGAGGAGCTTGGTTCTGTACTCCCTCAATCCAAGAAGTAACTCCACAAGCAAGGAAGCGCTACTTTCCGAGCATATTAGCGAAAAGGCTCATACAGAGGCAAGGGGGCCAAAAGCAAAGCTTTATTTGTTAGCTTCCCGAAAAGATAAGATACGTCTTCGAAACAAAGGGAGAGGAAGGATGTTCTTGGCTGTCCTTTGGCTTATTCCCCGATCGGCTTTCATAGACAACTGGTGACCTCGGGTGAGGGGCACGAAGGGAAGGGTATAATCCGTCTTGCTTTCCCGAAACGCTATTACCGATACTCTACTTGCTTTCCAGTCTCACCTAAGAGTCCCTGAAAGGGCCACTGGTTTATCTCTTAATTCGCCAAAGGTGTGCGTTCGTGAGCCCATGCTAAAGTTGAAATAAATTCCTGCCGCCAAGAAATTCAGAACAGAAATCCAGTAGCCCAAACAAGATGTCCAAATAAGAACATCCATGCCCAGACCGATAAACTATTCATACCAAAAGGGTGATAAGTTGTGAAGAGTTTAACCATAAATAATCTCTTAACCATCCCATCAAATAAGTGGAAGATTCATTCAACTGTGAAAACGTTACCCTGCCATAATGTAATGTGTTTCTAATGCCAATAAAAAGTAACCCATCCAATAGTATTTCACATCCAAATCAAATGCGTCCTATCACAAGTACCGCCTCGGCCCGGGCCATCACACGGAAAACTATAACAAAAATCCTTTTTCACTTGGAACCAAAGCACCTTTTACTAAGATCAATGCAGAGCAATAGCATGATGAACCAAAAAGTCTCTGGGTCCTATTGTTCAGAATAATGAATGAATGTTTTCATTAACAGCATTTCACCAACCCGGCAACCAGATGCTTCGGCCCGCATTGAATGCCGGTCCGCTCGTTGAAGACAAAAGTACATCGAACCTTTTAACATGAGCGGATTGTATCCATTGAGGTTCGATCAAGATAAGATTGGGTACCAAAGGCAAGCATGAACATAAAGTCCCAAGGTATGGAATCTACTAGCCCAACTGAAATGAGATATGATAGCTTCTTTATGATCTAACATTCTTGCCTCTTCATTTTGCTCCGGATTGTAATCTCTAATGAAAAATATAGCTCCATGAGCAAAAGCTCCTCACCTTTCAATCGAGCAACTGCGTTTCTTCGTCTTAGGCCTCCAACAGAGGTGTATTTCCTTTCAAAGTAAAAGAATTGAGGGAATTCTCTCTCTTTTTTTATACAAAAGGGGCGTACTAATTTCATTCGATAGAATGATGATAAATTTATCACTCACTAGGGGAAGCGCGGACGAGTGGAAGACTTGGGTGTACGTAGTTCAAAAGACTATCCGCTTAAAAAAAAACTCTTCCTCTTTCACTTCTTCTTGTTTAGTTAGTTCAGTTCGAACTTGCCGTTCCGAGTTGCTTCTCTTGGTTAGTGAGTTATGGAGTTGGAGCAGTTATGAATTCTTTCTTGAGTTCTAGTTTTGAGAGCTGTGTGACTAGCTTCCATGAGCGGATAGGATCCTCTTCTAGGGAGTGAAACGAACGTTGTTCTTAAATTATTTATTCCCCGAGTTATACTTTTTAAGAGAAGACACCGGTGGAATACCTTAAAAGAGAGCCGAAGGAAGAGAACTAGAGAGCTGGAGGGAGGGAAGGAAAAAAATCCTCGATTCAAGACAGTATAAGATCCGTCAGTCTCCCTGAATTTCACTGAGATCAATTTCGCTTATGCCCGTAAAAGGCAATCAATCTTCCTACTAGTGGTACCTCCCTAGCTAGCTTCTGGTTGTTTGTCTCCTTCTCTTGGTTCGGTTGGCATCAAAGCCTGCCAGCTCAGCATCTAAGACCTCCGCTGCTAGCTCTTCTTCTTACTAGGTTCTGCTTCCTCATAGTTCTCTGGAACATGATTCTCTCATACTAGATTAACTTATATTATATTATATTAAAGGCAGTCCCTTATTTAATTTCTCAATCGAGTCTGCTAAAGCACTGTGTTAAGCATGACGTTTAATTACTAAAAAAAGCTATATTTAGTTTATAAAACCCCGGTTTTTTTTGCTTAAAATTCAATTTTTATAGTAAATAAGATAATATATGTAATTTTAGTATAATATAGTAGGTAAGAAAGGTGTTTTCGAGTGGATAGTCTAAGATAGTATTCGAATAAATTTCATTTTCCCGTGTTTTTAGCGTGAAATGAAATCTACTTTTACTTTCGTTTTCGTATGTACTGGATTCTATCAATTCAATGGACTGATAAGTTAAGTTAATATAAGTATAATTGCGTATATAAGGTAAGAAAGTCTTCGTATTCGAGTACTTTTCTAGTATTCGAGTGCTGTTTTCAGATATATCGTAAGAGAGAACCTCCTATGCCCAAAAAGTCCCATGTCTTTCTTGGTTGGACCAACCCAACCGGTTCTTTCCGTCTTCCTGAATTGGGAGAGTAAGAATTAGTCTCTCTTTTTTTGGGGAGGGAGCAGAGCAGTCAAAGAATGAAGCAAAGCAAATGATTGTTCTAGAATGGTTATTCCTCACAATTGCTCCTTGTGATGCAGCGGAACCATGGCAATTAGGATCTCAAGACGCAGCAAGCCCTATGATGCAAGGAATAATGGACTTACATCACGATATCTTTTTTTTCCTCATTCTGATTTTGGTTTTCGTATTATGGATCTTGGTTCGCGCTTTATGGCATTTCCACTATCAAAAAAATCCAATCCCGCAAAGGATTGTTCATGGAACTACTATCGAGATTCTTCGGACCATATTTCCTAGTATCATCCCTATGTTCATTGCTATACCATCATTTGCTCTGTTATACTCAATGGACGATGGTAGTAGTAGATCCAGCCATTACTATCAAAGCTATTGGACATCAATGGTATCGGACTTATGAGTATTCAGACTATAACAGTTCCGATGAACAGTCACTCACTTTTGACAGTTATACGATTCCAGAAGATGATCTAGAATTGGGTCAATCACGTTTATTAGAAGTGGACAATAGAGTGGTTGTACCAGCCAAAACTCATCTACGTATTATTGTAACATCTGCTGATGTACCTCATAGTTGGGCTGTACCTTCCTCAGGTGTAAAATGTGATGCTGTACCTGGTCGTTTAAATCAGATCTCTATTTCGGTACAACGAGAAGGAGTTTACTATGGTCAGTGCAGTGAGATTTGTGGAACTAATCATGCCTTTACGCGTGCGCCCGGAAACATAGGCCGACTGCTGAGCCCACTCTGGCTCAGCCGCACCCCCCCGGGTGCGAGCCACCCGAGAAGCAAGCTATTACAGCGAGCGGCTGGAGCTGTAGGGAGCCAAGGAGCAAGGCAGTAGATAAGATAGAAGAAGGGGCCAGGCTCCCGGTAGAGCAGAGGAGACGGTTAGGATAACGAACTTGAAACGCGGAGCCCAAGCGGCCGGCGAGCGAGTGGTTAGTGGCCAACAGCGCCCTAGTTGATGGCATTCCTCTCTGCGGCTGGCACTCGAGGAACCACGGGGCACTCCATACAGAGCAAGCAAGTCTTAGGGATGAGACGCCCGCGCAAGGACCTCAATTCTCATTAGGAGGTCGAACCAAGGACCTATGGAAGTCGGGGCTACCCTGTCCCCATGGGCAACGCAACAGTGTCCTGAGGGAGGAGTTTAGAGGCCTTATAGTAGCACGGACTTTTTTTTCTTTCTAGGTCATGCGAAGGGGGCCAGTCCAAGATCGTACTGTTCCTCTACAAAGACAACAGACGCTCTCAACGGCTAGGCGCCACTATCTTTCTGAGTTATTCCAGCTTCTTCATGATTTCGTGCCGCGGTGAACAAACAAAACAAAAAAAGAAGAAGGCCGTCTCAACGGAAGGAGAAGGACCTGCAATGGCAGAGACTACTGACCCTCTTCTTGTTCCTAGCCGTCTGTTACGAGTCTGGGAAGCCAAGCCTGGAATCCTAAATATGAGGGATCCCTCAAAATAGAGAAGGGCGGGCAGGGCTTCCGCAAGGGCCTCCCCCCTTTTCCCGGTCAAGATAGATGGGAAGGAGCCCTATCAAGTAAAGGCCATAACCAGCCTCTTTATTTATGTACGTACACCTTTGTTTCATTTCAGGGCGGGGCCGCCCTTCCTCCTGCTAATCCGGCCATTTCCGAACCTGTCTTTCCCATCCCATGCAATTCAATGGAGGACTTCTCAATTCTTGCGATTCCCTTAGCTTCTTCTTATTTATTATATTATATAAAGAAAAAGAACTATAGGGTTCCAAACGGCTCAATGATCTCTTTCTTCGATAGACCGGTCCGGCGCTCCGCGTGGTTATATTCGTACATGTTCCGACTCACCGGTCATTATGGATCTAGTGGCATGGCGAGGCAAAGGGGGGGGCAACTACGAAGCTTCGTAGACTCGACAAATCGCTCCGCTTATAGAATAGAATGCAAGCAAGGTAGCTTGCTTACTCTCCGTTCGTTGGCGACAAGGAAGGAGGCATTGGAAAGACTAGAACAGACCATACTAAAGTAAAGAGGTTTGAAGATGCTCGACTGTAAGGTTTGAAGATCTCGACTGAAAGGAACGAAGTACTCTACTGATAAGTGGAGGGTTGGAATGAACTCGAGTGAGAACGTTTAGGAACGAACTCGAGTGAGAACGAGAGGAGTGGGAAGGAAGGAAGCGAAGCTGACGAAGCTATGGCGAAGCTTCTAGAAGGCCGACCACTACATAGAGAGATCCATATACCAGTCATGAGCTATCGCTCATGCCTAGAGAGGCGCAGGGCAGGATCGAAGAGCTTAGTGTGAAACGCTCAGGAAAAGAGCAGAGAATGGGTTGTGCGCCCTCCGCCCCATCCTACTAAAAAGAATGAAGAGCTTTGATGCCAGCAAGCACAAGCATCCTTGTAGTTGTTGGGGAGTAGGGTTCCAAACCTTGTTTTTTTTTTCTTTTTATAATATAATAAGAAGAAGCTCCCCTTTCTTTAATAATAAGGTAAGGCTATGAAGCCCTTCCTTCAGCTGGTTTTGGCTTGCCCCGGTTGGAGCTATGAAGCTTACTATTATGAAAAGGAGAAAGGGCTTTTTCAGCTTGCTGCTCGCTTTCTCGCTTCCGAGAGGCGAAGGGAGCCTGACTTACGGTTTCCAAGCCTGGCGCAAAGCGAAGGGATTGGATTTCACCTATGATCAGATCAGTGGGCAACCATAGTTTACTTTTTTTGTGGTGTTGTTGACGTTGTTGAAAGCGAATTTTTAAGTAGGCCTCGCTTTTCGGAGCTGCTCCCAGCTCACACTATGGTGGAGGGGGTGCCGTGAAAATCTAGGAGTGTGAGCAGTACGAGCTGAAAGGCTCCTATACTGTTTGGAGGGCAGGGGGCATAGATGCCAAACAAACCTGACCCCTATCTATCGTCGTAGAAGCTGTTCCTAGGAAAGATTATGGTTCTCGGGTATCCAATCAATTAATTCCCCAAACCGGGGAAGCTTAAGTGGAAATGAAAGAATAGGGTGAGAGAAAAGGGGGGAAGCCACTAAATTGAAGGCTTCACTCGCTCGCTCTAACGCTCGTTTAGTAGACAGCGAGTGGAGTGCATAAGCCCCTTTAGAGATAGGGGGGAGTACTACACGAGCTCGTAAGTCAAGTACGGAACGAGCCTTGTCTACGAAGCAGAGCGACCTCGTCTTGCTTGCTTCTGGCGAAGCTTCTAGAACTAGATAATAGGAATTTTTTATGGTAGGAATACTACTTATTAGGCCGACTACTACATAGGAGCGATAGCGAAGCCAAGCCGTATAAAGGCGAGCAGCCCTTATAGCAATAGCAAACGGCCTACTTATAGCCCTCCCCGGGGACTTCAACGGGTCTTACAAGCTCATAAAAAATGAATGGCAATTCTTCACGTTTTCCTGGAATGAATTCTATTACTTGATTGACATTGACAGATATGTGTACCACACCGAACAAGCAATATGCCGATATGCTTGATGTACCAGCCAAGCCAGCTCGACCGTATACAGTATAAGGGATTCGCCTTTCCGCTTCAAGAAATGTCCTTGGTAACGACCTTCTACAGATTTGCTCTCCAGAATGTTCTTTTGGGTCACAGTGGTGGGTGGGTATCGGTCTTGGTCTCATTGGTAGTCTCAGTCCAGCTCATAGTGAAAGCATGAATTTTTGGTATACTGAATTGCGGCTCACCTGCTCTTAGCTAATTGTAATAGGCGGGCATGCTTCCTTCAAAGACTGGCAGATCGATCAAAAATAAAGAATCCTCTTTTGTGTCTGCTCTCTGAAGTTTAAACCACTACGATAGACCGTTCCCCATTAATTGAGTAGACCGCGTCACGCCACTCGTTCTTTTGATAAGAAGTTTTTCTTCCACCCACGGTACCGCCGACATAGGCTAAGGCCGGGTGGTCAGGAAGGATGTATGTGAAGCCAACTACTTCCTTTCCTATACACCAGAGACGAGTGCGGCTTTCCAATATGATGAGATGGAAGTCCGACTGGTACCAAAAAAGCTATGTGTGATATGAGACCTATTCTTTGGCTTGATAAGGTGATGGATCGCGAGATTTACGATGCTATTATGCTGACCCACTCCGCTAATACGAGAAAGCGAGGCAATGTATATTGTGTTGAGAGGTTCCACGCGGAGATGCGAGACGGGTATTTATACGGATATGACAAGGCAGGGTAGTCATATAGTGGGCAGGCGAGTAGAAAGATAGCTTATAAAGAACACAATACCTTTAAATAGAACAATCCGAACCACAACCGAATAGCTTTTTTACTATTTGTCACGTAGTTGTTAGGACTTTTTTCAAATGGCTGTTAGGTTACCCGGAGTTTCACTAAGGCATATACCCGGTAAGAGGAGCAGTGGGGAACATCTATTTATAGGCGTGTTAGCATCAACAGCATCTTTTAAAAGAAGGGAATCTTCCTCAAGCAGAGGTACTCTTAGTTCAGAGAGTCGACTTGGCATGCTTGAAGTGAAGTTACTCGCCTCCAAAGGTGCGAGTTTAACGAGCGAACAAAGTTATTTGGCATCTCCCGAACCCTCATATGCCTAGCCTATTAAAGGCTTCCTTCCCCGCCTATCTGCTTGTTAGCTTAGTCGATTGAGGGAAAATCCTATAGCTACTTCCGGTCGAATAGCATCTGAGAACGTTGTGTCAGCATCGAATGGTGAGTTCTCTATGAAGTAAAGTCCGCCTATGGTGCCATTGCAAAACTGGAAGGTGGTAGTTCAGGGACTGTTTGGAAGGCGAGCAAAAACTCCTCAGCGTGTCAGGTGCTTTATGTGGCTAGCAACAAAGGAGAAGTTGATGACCAATGTGACTCGCGCTGTGATGGGTTTCTCTCAAACATCTGACTGTGACTTCTGGCAGGAAGAAAATGCCATGCATCCTTTGAGGGAAAAGGTCTTCATTGATTTCGCCCGATCTCAATTCCTCGTTTTTGACATGCCACTTACAGGGAAATGCTATTTGCTAGTTTTCCCAGAGGAAGGGGAACGATCGGCCGATCGATACCGTATGGAAAGAGGAGAAAGAGAAGAACAAGAGCTACTGCGGTTGAGGAACAAGCCGTCGTGGCTGCCCTGCTAGTTTCAGTTTTTGGTGCTTTTGTTTGACCTTCCTTGCTGTTTGAGTTCTAGTTGCCTTTGTTGCTGATGCATTAAGTGAGTTAAGGTTTAAGGAAGTAAGCAGGCTCTGGGAAAAAAGCAAGAGTTTCTCAGCCCGTTATAATTTGATCACTTAAAATATTTGTTTAGGAAAGCTAGTTTGAAAAAGCCAGGTTACGAGCCAGTTCCACTGTGCCTTTCCTTAGATCTAATGCCGAGAGCCTGTTGTAGTTGCTTTCGATGTCGGTCTAGTGCTAATCTAATTCCCAGCTGAGTAAATATATATTTATTTAAGCCTAGGTAATCTCCTTATGAAGCCAACCTGTTCTAATTCCAGCCATCCAGAATGAGAGTTTATAGCCATTGATCCAGGCATTTCTATGAATTGCATACATGCTGCTTAACTGTCATAATCTTTAGCAGACTAAGGGACTTCTTCCACCCCCCTTATTAAAGGAATGGAAAGGTAGCTTATTTTCAACTAAATACCCGGAAATAGACCGATCAAGAAGAGAAGGTAAGACATAGAACTACATACACTACATATAGAAGAAAAACTTCCTATCAGAAGCACGAGTTGAACGGCCTACCGAATCCAGAACTTCAAGTCTTTCACTTTCTACGAGGACTGCCCACTATATGATTGCTAGGAAAACCAAATTGCTATGGTAATAAAATCAAACTTTTCCAATCCCTCGAAGTGACCTTCCCTAGTCTCTGATTTGACTGAGCAACTGAACTCAAGGGACAAGGAAATGGAACCTCTAGAATAAGCGATAGGGCAGATAGACCTACAACCTCATAACCTACTTATAAGATTTCGAAAGCGTAGAAGACTTAAAAGACTCGAAGGCTTACAACATTTCCAAGAAGAAGTCAATCGCCCTCTATTATACGACTTGGAAGAAGGCCTACCGAATCCAGAACTGGAAGGCTTTCCAAGAGAGAAAGAGATTTCGCAATTAGGAATTCGAATGCTTAGCCAATTCTTACGGAATGGACTAGCAGGTCTACGATTGAGATTGGAATGAGGGAAATGGCCCTAACACACTAACAAGAAGAGGGTAGGCCAATGCGAAGACAGCAAGAAAGACAGAAAAAGAAGGCCGCGAGAGGAGTCAAGGAGCTAGGCAAGGAATAAGACGTCTGAGAAGGGATGCCGAGAAAAGGCTGCAATTGAATCTGGTGCAAAGTCAGTAGTACTAGGGCCTTCGAGGTTTTCAACACCGAGCTTTTCCTAGCACTTTTACCTGGGTCCTTAGACTTCTGACTATTATTCTCCTGATGAGAACGACGACTAATCCCAACTAACTGGTTATCCAGTACCTCTGACTGGACTTGGTTAGCCTGATAAGGAGGTTCAGAAGGTGGGAAAGATCGCTCCTAAGTGCATTCTTTATCCTATATACGATAGGACGCACCTTGGAGAAAAGCTTCAAAAGCCTGGGATCCTGTCCGGGAGAATGGAAAATTGCTCAAGGGGGGATTCGAGGTTTATCTTTCCCCCGGCGGCAGACCCAGCTCTCAGATGTATGATGTATCTATTGAAGCAGCACAAGCAGTTAGAGATGCAGTTCCATCAGTTCCGTAAAGATCAGAGGGCCTTTCCCCTTGCGCCTGGTGCGGGTTCTATTAATTCATAATTCCAGGTCACTGAACTTAGAGTAGGAAATTCCAGTGAAAGCTTTATCCTAAGAAGACTGAAGAAGAGCAAGAACATCGGTCATCCCTATTCCGAAAAGGCTAGCTGCTGACTCAACCTCTCCTCGGCTCACTCGCTGCCTTAGCCTAAAGTATGCATTCCTAAGAAAGAGATTTTCCGGGTATTCACCCCTAACTTAACTGTGAAACCTGTTCTTGCACTTGCGCTGAATCTTCTACTCTTGATGGGCATGAATCCGAGTAAGCAGCTTTTTCTATCAAAGATCCAAAGAGGGCATTCGACGCCTAGTCTTCAATCGACGGTACGAAAGATAGCTATTCAAAGCATGACGGAATCGACGGTGGTCAATCTTCCTTCTTCTTTGGCATCTCGACTGGGGAGCATGAAAACAAGACTGGAAGAGGGCTCAGGTATCAACGTCCTTAGCCCGCATTGATCAATATCAATAAGAATAGCAGTCGTATAGGTATAGGTTAGCGCTTCCTTGCTTGCATCCGAAGTAGCGATTCCCTTCTTCTTACCTTATTGTTTTCCTGCTACAATGGGATAATCGGCTTCAGAGTCTTCCTTCCTAGCAGCCTATGTCTAGTGTCAAAAAAAGTGCAAGGTCTTTCCACTTACGAATTCCTGCTATTCAAAGCAAGGGTCGGTGAAGCATACCTCATCCTCTCTTTAGCCTATCCTGTCCTGTCCTAACTTCTTACAGAGTTTCATAAGATCCCCTTCCCGCTTACTCTAATTCCTTCTCTCACCAGCACCCTTTGAAAAGTCGCCTTACAATCCTTCCTCTAGAAAAATCTCACCTGCTCTCTAACTTTCTTCACCAGAGAGTAATAAACTGAATTAGGCTATCCCCTTGCACTAGCTCCTGGGACTGAGAATGAAATCTCTATAGCTGGAGAGAAGGAAGGCTTAGTTTGAGCTGGTTTCTGAGAGCAAAGGCTTAACTCCTCTCTTAATGCCCCAAGAACTAAGCTAAGGGGGAAGCAATACCGGTGTTGAGAAGAGCGTTTATTCCCCTTTCAGGAAAGAGAAAGCCCTTCTTTGCCGTTAAAGTTGACCTGGAGAAAGCCTATGATAGAGTAAGCTGGAAGTTTATGTTGGATACTTTGCTTCAGGTGGGATTGCCCTTTCGGGGATAACTTTTCTGGGCAAGACTCCCCCTTGCTGACTTCCGGTTAGAGGCTGGGCCTTTTCTTCTAATCTTTGATTGGGTTACTCCGTTCCTGTCCTAACTTCTTACAGAGTTTCATAGCTCTGCAGAGTGAAAAGAATGACAAGTAGAGCTTTACAAGACGATCTGCCCTATCATCCTTCTTATAGATCATATGTCTATGGAAAGATGGGATTCTCCTAGGATACCCAGACCTCGTGAGAGAGACTGGGAAAGGAAGGAGATTACTAACTAACTCAGTGGTACTAGCTCTCTTCTTCTTCAAGGTAGCATACCGCTGATCTCCCTCAATCGCCGGGAAAGCTAACTCGTCCGATCCCTGGTAACTGTAAGAGACAGAGGAGAAAGGGGGTTCTATTGACCTGATCTAGAAGTCATCTTTCTTTTCCCTATACCTTCTTTAAGAAAGAAAAGAGGTCGAAAAGGACATCAGGAAGGTAAGGTAGTTTACTACTTGCTTGTTAAAGGATTTCCAGTAGCTACCCGTAGACGCTAACTCGTATGCCGTTGCCTAGGTTCATCGGAGCCTGTGAAAAAGGGGAACTCCCTAGCTAGTGGTTCCGGAGATTTTGGTCCGTACCTCGCTGAAATGCGAAGATTCCAGAGAAGATGTATCGGATACCCATTCCATAGAGGTCGACCTTGAAGCAAGCATTAGTCGTTCATCCTATATTCGAATGTGAAGTGTTGAGATATCCGGGCTGTTAAGCCAAGGACCTCCCGGAGTTTTGGAACCACCCATTCAGGAGTTTTTCTTCGACCTCTTGCAAACCCAGCCCCTAGCCCGGAGATGAAAGCTGCAAGGATTTGTTTTTACTATCTGGGGTAGGCTTTCCCTTCTGTTGGATCAGGCACTAAAGACCCGGCTGGATATTTCATAACTTGGACTGCCAACACCTCTCCCTCTTTTTACCGGTCAGATCTTTTAGAACCAACCTTTAGTCATTAAGGCGAGTCCGGGCATCAAAAACGAAGAAGGAAGGAAAGTAAGAGAATGCGCTCTTAGTTCTTGGGCACTTTCATAAGCCAATAAGATAGAATCGTCTGTCTGAGTTCGAGAATCGGATGTGAGGGATGGTACCCTATATGAAAGAGAGAGCTACGCGATGTCGGCTAAAGAAGACGGAAAAGTCTTGTTGAAAGGAATTCATTGATAGAGGAAATCTTTATCTTCTTATCCCAAATTGGCATATCTGTCCTTTGCGCCTCTCTATATGTATTTTTCCATAATTGCGTAGAAAGATGATTCGCTTTTTTATGTTTCTTTAGCCTTTCGTGGAGATCAACCAGCAACTAGATTGACTGGCACGGAGCCTGATTCACTCGCCCCCGGAATGTCTTCTTTTCGCCCATTTAGTCTTCCCCCGGTTCTAGGAGCAGCGATTGACGGCGAGAGAGGAGGCCGGGAGATAGGATTCATTCAGGTAAGTGCATCCCTTCGAATGGAAGACGGGAAAGAGTAGGAATCTTTAAGAAAGGAATCCAAGTCTTTATCATCTTATCTGTATAGATTCATAGTCTCGCCAAAAGACAGAAGTGAAGCCAAAGGCAAATGAGTTTGAGTTGAAAGACTATAAGAGGCCGAAAACAGGTATTGATGTCGCCCAAGGGGCCAAAACTACTAAGATCTATGTTTGATGCTTTCCAATAGACTGAAAATCAGAAAAAGAAGTTGGAACAGGGTGGAAAAACGTCCCTCTATTATAGCGGATTTGGAAGCTAATGGGAAAGGAACGAAGGGAAGAATCGACGAGGAAGGAAGAAGAGAAAATCGTGAATGTTAAAAGCGTGACGAAAATTTGGATCAATAGTGGAGATGGAGATGTTAGAAGGTGCTAAATCAATCGGTGCGGGAGCTGCTACAATAGCTTTGGCGGGAGCTGCAGTAGGTATTGGTAATGTCTTCAGTTCTTTGATCCATTCCGTAGCGCGAAATCCATCCTTAGCTAAACAATTTTATTTTTATGTCATTTGGGGATTTGCTCTAACCGAAGCTATTGCATTGTTTGCCTTAATAATGGCCTTTCTGGGATGTCTGGGTCTGGAAGGGTCGACTGACCTTTTTTTGTGCAAGCTCACTTTCTCTCTAGGAAGTAGAGCGCTATCCACTTTTTTGGGGTCTTCGGGTCTCTTTCTTTCTTTGGCCCTGAGCACCCTGGGTGGAATGCTTTTCTCAGAGCTGGGCTGTTGGATGAACTCGGGCGCGGGTCCGTCTAATCCAACCACGGCGGACTCTCCTCAATCGATGGACTCTCTAACTCCGGCGGATCAGGAATTATTGGGTAAATTCTTGCGGGGGGAGGAATCTAACCCTTCTTCCTCTGATAGAGAGCAGCCGGCTCCCGCGGAACCCGCAGCTCAACCAGCACCGGCTGAAGGCCCTGAGCACCACACTCCCATCCTTCACGATAGAAGCTTAGAAACTTCGATGAGAAATCGAATTTTTAGACTGGAAAGTGAGAAAAGCGTATTTCTTTTGTCAAAACAGAACGGGTGGGCGGATGTTAAGCAAGCGTTAGATCAAGCTTCTACTCAAAGAGAATATAACCGATTGGTAGAATTCGAGAATAGGGATCTCCAGATCCGAGAAAGAAAACATGAATCTTTTAATCTTTTTAAAAGGATTATTACTGAGCATCCTGCCTTGGCCGAAAGGGCCACCTACAACACTCAAGAAGCCTTTATCGACTTTTTGGATGAGAAACGGGATTCACTTGACCAACAAGGCGGAAAAGTAATAGTGAAGGACCAAAGAGAACTAGAATTTTTGAATTTGCTTAAACACGATCTACAAAGACATGGCCCAAACTCCGCCTATATAAATCAGATACTCTGGCAGGGAATGAATAAAATATAAATCCTTTCTGTTTATGTATTATAGACGAGGGCCACCATGTAGAAATCTCAGTCGTATTCCGACGAAATGCTATTGGAAGCTATTGTGTACAGACAGATTTCAAGGAGGAAAACTATAATGAGGAGGACGACAGACCCACTCACGATCTACTAATGGGCAAGTAGCTTGATATTGGTTCGAATCCAATTCGTGAGATTGCCAGTGATCTTTAGCTGGTCATGGCAATAAGATGCTCTTTTCCTCGCCTAGCCTAATTATATCCAATTCCTACTGCCAAAGTAAGTCGGATTCTAACCCTGTCGCCCCGGGGTTCCTTCAATAGGGTTAACAGGATGGGGATGGATGGGAGATTCTCACAAGAGCTGAGGAAATTTTAGCTCCTTTTCCTATTCACCGGAGCGAATTCCTTTCTTTGCGGAACCATAGCTAATGGCTCACTGAAATATCTTCCCTTTTACCTGCTACGCCCTCGCTTCCAGCTTCCCCATTGGGTGAACTTCAATTCAATCTAGCTAGGCAACTAATAAGAATCTCTGCCCCGAACGGCTAACTATTATATTATTCTTTATTCTATTCAAAGCAAAGATGAAGAGTGAAAATATCTCTCCCCCAACAGCCGAGATAGCTGTGGTTCTTCCTTCAACAGGAGCAGAAAGACGAAAAAGAGAACTCTAATGATGCCAACTGGGCTCTCAAGTGAGTTAGAAAGATAGAATGAGTCACTTCAGCAGTCAGCGAGGGGCAAGGCTCCCCCAGGTGAAGCTAGAGATCAAACATTTTAAATCTGCTTGGTAATGTCAATAGAATAAGAGAGAAGGGAATTCCATTTCAAGAATTGAATGAAGAGAACGGTAGTCTCATTGATTCCTCAGCTCAGCCAGATGAAAAGAGGGTAATTGGTAGAATCCCTTGTCGGTGAAACAAGTAAATCCCGTTCATACAAAGAGGATCTTGGTGCTCTCTATCTCTTTAAGCCTTTTCCGCGAAATGGAAACCAGTGACTAGATCGGAAGAAATGCTGCATAGATGGATAAGGGTCGGTAAGTCTTCCTTTTGCTATCACCTATCGCTTAAGAAGTAGATTGAACCACTCTGATAGTTCTAGCTGAATCGATTTCAAATCAAGGTGCATAAGATCAGATCATGAAAGAGACTTGCCAACGGTTGGTTAACAGACGGAAAGAGACAATTCCAGATCTGTTCATCGAGAGAAGGTCAACATACTCGGCTATCTTCAAAGATCGGGGTTAGAACTCCTTATATGTATGCAAGCAAAGAGTGAGTGGAGGGGAGATTTGGCACATCGTATCCTTCCCATCGGTAGGGGCAAGGAATAAGGAACCCTAAAGAAAAGAGGTGAATGGGCAGAAAGGGCAAGTCGGTCTGTCCGGACGAAAGAATCTCTCCCCCTTAGCTTAGTCTTCTTTCGCGCAATTGCTAAAGCATTTATTTATTTGGTCAAGCTTGTTTGTTTCGGAGCGCGCTGTAGCTTTGCTTGCTTGCTGCTCCGCTTTCTTCGCGCTATACTTTCAATCAATGTTTGCTTTCTTGCTTACTTATTTAATTTTCCATAGCATGTAAATCTTCCTACCCGCGAAGCGAAATTGATTGCTTCACTTCACGTGATAGAGGGGTTCTTGGCCAACGGGCAAGCTGGTTCCACGGGTTAGGAGGCTTGCCGATTACAATAGCATGTAAGCGGTATGGCCGGCTAACTTACGACCCTTAGGAAAGAAAGCGTATATGCGCCTCTCACTAGCTGCCTTACTTGAAGCGATCGGGAGTCTCTTCCTTAACAGCTAACTCACTTCACTCCTCAACAGCCGATATGGGACAACTCATATGCGCTGTATTAGTCGCAAATGAGTTTTTAGTCTTAGTTTCCAAAAGGTTTTCGCTAAATAGAGTGGATTTAGGCGGCATGCAATTTAGTCGACTTTGAGAACTGAGTGTAAAGAGGCCGTTTACTCCTTCTATCCTCCAATTCCTTTCCCCGGAATGAAAGCCTAGAGCATCAACTCTCTGTCTTACTACGAGAAACCTTCTTTTCAAAGAGCAGACAGAGAAGGATCTCTAATCAATGGTTTGCCCAAGCCCTTCTTCTCGAAGCAGCCTATTCTATCAAAGGCAAAGTGCACATATTAGGAGTGGAATTCCCTAGTGATACACTTTCCTAAAGCAAGAAGCTCAAAAGAAAGAGAAGGCCAAGGAAAGAAGTAGCTTGGGGTTAGCCAAGGAAAGAGGCGAAACTCCACTAGAAAGGGGAAAGAGTGCCACTCGACCGACAATCATGAACGAAGTGAGGGAAGGAGTTCGGATTGGATCCCTTAGGAGAGAGACGGAAGGTATTAAGAAATGGAATCAGGTCTTTGACGATCCAGTATTAGCTAGTAAGTGTATGGACTCATACTTGGATGACTCCCTAGTGGCCAGGGAAGCAGAAGCGTTAGCTTCACCCTTGGAACGTATCATTTACTCTCTCTAGCTCTCGACTTGACTAGAACATTTCTTTAGCTCTTTCGCGGGTCGGGCATCAAGAAGCGGAATTTATATCACATATGCCCTTCTCTTTGGCTGACATATCAAAAGGGTAGGATTCCGTTCTCGAGGGGATGTTCTTCCTTGTGCCTTCCCATTCCCGTATCCCGTGGTAGCCCTTAAAGGTATTGTGTTAAGGCGAATTGGCAGCTTGCCATTCTTTCAATTCCTTGCAACCTTTGAACATTAGCTCCTAATCTACCAGAGAATTGCTTTGCTCAAGCTTTTGATACTGCAAATATCATTGTTACACTTCGCTTCATTGATCCATTGTGGAAAATCAAGAAATTCCTCAATGTGGGATCAGAAGCTTTACTTGATAAGAGCATTAAAGCAATTGATGATTTCACCTACTCTGTTATTTATAGAAGGAAAGCAGAAATAGAAGAAGCTCGAAAATGCGGTAATAACAAGGGCATAATGATATTAACTAAACCTTTCCTTCACTAGAATGATAAAAATGAAAGAAAGTTTTCACTGATCAAAGTATACCTTTTTATGGTGGCAGGTAAAACATGATATATTATCAAGGTTCATTGAGCTAGGTGAGGACCCAGAAAACCATTTTACAGATAAAAGTCTAAGAGATGTGGTTCTGAACTTTGTCATAGCTGGTAGAGACACAACAGCGACGACTCTTTCTTGGGCAATTTACATGATAATGACACATGAAAATGTAGCCGAGAAACTCTATATCTATATGGAGCTCAAATCTTTTGAGGAAGAAAAGGCAAAGGAAGAGAACATTACGCTGATTCAGTTTGACACAGATGATCTTGAATCTTTCAATCAAAGAACAATGCAGTATGCAGGACTCTTGACTTATGACACATTAAGCAAACTATATTATTTGCACGCAGTGGTGACAGAGACACTTCGCTTGTATCCTGCAGTCCCTCAGGTAAGCTTATTCTTCTTTGATCGTAATATATTTGTGTTTAATGGTGGAGAGAGGTGAACCTATGAATCACTGGCTCAAGAATAGACCCGTTAGCAGGTCCATATCGTGTTGTCGACATGCCTATGTCCATGCCTCGTAGGACGAACCAATGCTACTCTATGACACACTAAGCTTCATGACTCAGCATGACAGCTTGAAAATTGAAACCTTCAGATGAGAGAAAATCTCACATTCTTGAGACGAGAACAATCAATGTAAAAGATCATGTCAACACTAGATTGATAAGTCAGATCTCTTTAAGTTTAATTAAGACAGCCTCGGCTTAAGAATCAGTCTCGGTTGTTCCAGGAGCGAGGGTCGTGGGGTGTTCTTAGTTTCTGTTGCTGTCGACTCCACTTCGTTGACCCTGTCGGTCTTGTTAGAGGCTAATATGAAATGAGTATGTTAGAATACTGAATTATGGATTAGTTATGTTATCCTTTCGGTGCGAGTCGTGAAGCGAAGGGTCAAGGATCCATCCAATATGAAATGATGTATTCTAGTCCAATGTGTATTCGTTTTGAGGATCCCTCTGAACTCTTTCGGTGTCCTAAGCTCGGATGTAGTAGTAGTCAGCTCCGTCAAAGGGGTGGGGCGGACCCCCTGGGCTTGACGGTACCGGAGCCGTCGCAAGTCAATGCGTCAAAGCCACAACAATCTCCTGACGTCTCCACCAGAGCCCGAAAAGGATGAGCAGGCCTGCCTTTAAGTAATAGGAGGAGAGTGTGCAAAGCGTATCCGCCAGAATACCATGCAGAGTGAGCCACGACTACACCCTGACGTTAGATCAAGTGCTTAAGTGTCAGCCTACCCAGGTGACTCTCGAAGAGGGTGGTACAGTCGTACGAGAAGCCGCATTGCCAGCACTCCCGGAGCTTGTCACACTCAAAGAGATCGTTAGTGCAGAACAGAGGCCTTGGAAGAACTCCTCGAGTGCAACGAGGTTCAGCATGTTACGAGAAGAGGAGCTGTTAAGCCCAATTTGAGAGCCGAGAATCCAGTGGCCGAGACTTCACAGCCAGAGCCTATCCCGCGGTTCCAGTTAGACAAGCCCTCCGAAGACGAAGTGATTAAACAACTGAAAAGGAAAGCGGCTTCCTTCTGGGGTCTCCTAATGGCTTCAGAAAAATCATAGACGAGCCGTCCTTGAAGTTAGCAACGCCCGGGATATCGAGTTATCCATCCGGTCGAGGAAGAGGCGGATCACCATTCAATCCGTATGTCCAAACTGTGGCCGCACCTGCCTGCCTATGCCGCTTCGCCTTACCAAGTCACTAATTACTCTCTGCCTGCCTACGTCAATGCTTCTCATAATCAGTAAACTCCTTACCAAAGAAGACCACTGCAAGGAGGAAGTTTGATGGATGGGCTGGCAGCAGACTCACCAAGGCTCTTGCTCTTGGGCGTGATCGATTCGAGTATCTATCTATGGATAGCTAGTTTACAGGGTAACAGAGAACCAGAGAGGCAAAGAACCTTCGGCGATGAAGCAATCGAGAAACTAGCCAACCCGAAAGCCAATCATATGTCCTGGTTTCCGGGACTTTCTTCCCTTCTATACAATTTAGGAAATAGAGTTCACTCGGGGAGATGAGTAAAAGCTTTCTCTTATATACGTATATACGAGACCTACCATTCTGACAGGCAAGAAAGGAGTCAGGCACACCTCTCTCTTAGTCGTATGTATCCAGTAGGAATGGACCTACATCAGCTACAACAGGAACTACATCTTTTAAGTGAGAGGAACCATCACTATCTTTTAAGTGCGGGATTGAGTTATAGGAAGACTCCACTTTTTAAAGATATTTATAGGTTCAAATAAATAAGTAAGAAAGAATGATTCCCTTGAAAAACTCCAAGAAGAAATAAGGTATAGGAACTGTATTGAAGAGCTTTATTGTTAGTGATTTTTTTAGCTGTTTTGATTGTGATTTGAGAATGGAAGAAGTCAGTTGGTGAGTTCAGGGCTAAGGGAGTGAGTTTGAGCATTCAATGTATTACTTGAAAGCCCTAAGGAAGGGTATCCAAGGAGATACATTCCTCAACAGATTGAGTGAGATTCGGCCTTTGCTACCCCCAGGCGTGTATTCAATCGTCACTCGTAGTCCCTATTAGTAGTCCCAAGGGAAGAGCTCCACTTCATGAGTGATATTCGTAGTTTTTATCCCAACCAAATGTGTCATCACCTTTATTCCAGCTACTGCTATACCGCCGCACCCTAGCTTTAGGGCATGAATCGAGCTTAGCTGCTAACTCTATTCCCTATGGCCAAGCCAAGTCATCTTCTTCCAGCGCTAATCCAAATACACGCTTCGGAAGCTTGCTTTAATTAAATCATTAAGTTCAAAGCACTGGTTAAGGGACCTGATTTTTCATCACTAGCAGTAAGAGGTGCATCACCGGGTTGTAAAGAAAATGGCTCTCTCTGTATAGCTGGCAAATGACACAAAGCCAATTTCCCTAATAAAGGCACCTTTGAAATGGTCAAAAAAGTGTTTTTCCCGTGTTTTTTGACATCGACCAAAAATCACTAAGCTTCAAAAATGGTCAATTTAATGTACTTTTCCAGCTATATGGAACACCAAAAGTTCTTTTTTTAGGGTCCCGTCATAGAGTGAAAAGGGCTTTATTAACTTATCCATATATATGGAGCATTCAAAATTAGTTTTCTAAGGTCCGCTCTTTTGCCTAAGGAAATGGAGTGAGGAAGAACCCCAGCTTGAGAATCCTTCTTAGGGGGCAGGAGATCGACCAATCACTGGCTAGGCTCTTTGGCTTTCCGCTGGTGTGAATGCATTAAGACCAAGCAGAGAAGGCTTTCTAGTAAGCTAGGGGCAGGAAGAAGGGAAGTAATACCAAACCAAGCCTTCAGAAGCGCTATTAGGGCTTTCCTTGACTATTAAGGGCCGTCAACTCTCCCTCGCGGTTTTATGGGTTTACGCTTTTACTCTCACTCCCGGTAAGGGGTTGAAGCGCGCAAGGCTTTTATTCTTGACTATAAGGGTTAGGAGCATTGAATCTGTAAACGAGGAAGGAAGCTTTTCAAAGTCGAAATCCGTTCGTGATATGAGTTAGATCCCTCTCTCTTCTCTCCGGTGGGTAAAGCGAGAAGCGCCTTACTTGGCTTGGCCCTTACGGCATGACGGGGCGAACAAGGCTAAGCCAGCTGTCGAATGAGAAGAACAGCCCAGATTCCGGCTTGAGAAAGAAGGAGTAGGCGCTCTAACTGGTAATGCACTCTATGCGTCAAGGAGGGAGAATCAGGCTTTCTAGAGAATCTGCCTCCCTTAGAAGGCTTCCAGTACTTCCACAGTTGGGTAATGCATTAATACCCCTCTTTTCTAGGGGAAATGCGAACTAAGGGAAGGCGCATTGAACTAAGAAAGCTTATAATAAGGGCCTGTGTAGACCAAGGAAGGAAGGTCAGTACTTTTCGGAGAATCGGAGAATCAGGCCTAAGCCAGCTTGAGAAGTACTAGTAGATTGGACTTTCTCGGGGAATCATTCTTACAGCGCTTTCCCGCATTCACAGAAAAAGGCATAGGCGGCTCATCGGTTCATAGGCTTAGGGCTCTATAATAAGGGACTGGGGCAGATAGAGTGATTAATGCATTTCCCAGAGCCCTTACTCGAAAGCAGGAGTCTAGTTCCCTCATTCGACAGCTGGAAGCGAGTTCGGTTGTTCTCTCCCTTGTGCTTAAACCGCATTCGTTAACTTAACAGTACAAGATTCGCTCTATCTTAAAGGTGGGGTAGTTCGATCTCTTATCTTCCGCATCACCCATAACTATTTTATTCTGAAAGTTTGGGTTTTCCCAGTTTTTTGCTAAAAATGCCCTGACGTAACCCCCTATATTATATCTAGTTGTATATACTGGTTTTAGCCTATTTACGTCGTCGAGAGGAATTTGACCATCACCGTAATAGTTCAAAAATTCTCTTGCTTATAATTTATATTATAATTATCGTTGCCCGGAATACATTCTGTAATATATTTTTTTTTACAAAAATCTAATGATTCAAGTTTTATCAGCTAAATCATTAACATATATATCCAAAGAAACACGCGGAACATCCACATCCACAGGGGATATTGAAGTGGAAGGCCCCCTTCGGAAAAAACACCATCCAAAAAGAAGCTGGATAAGAAAGTGATTCCATTAGGCTAGGCTGCTAGTTCGGGGTATACCTTTATTGACAGAATTAGACTCATTCTCAGCCAACAGGAAAGGCTGCCTTTGGCCACCTCAAGCGCTCTTTGTTCGCTCTACCAACGAACGGGTCTAAGTGAGGTGTCAACTCACCGGTGGATGAGACGGCTAGGCAAGCCCTAGAGGGCGCAACAAGGGCAGGGTGTATGTAGAATAGAAGTCAGCAACTGAGTGAGCGAGGTATGACCGTCATAACCCTGAGAAAAAGGCTTCTTACTTAAACACCAACCCAAGCGAGATGAACGACTGGTATGAGACCCACCGACCTTGGGCTTTGATCCTTCCTTTCCGTTCTCTTCTCTATTCTACCTTTGACTTCAGGTCCGCTCACCCAGGGGGGGTGATGAAGTCGCCACTTTAGTTCAAGAACAAGAAGGAGGACTGGTTCTCTTGCGTATACTATAGACGGAAGTGGCAGGAATGTCCCAAAAGGCAATCAAGATTGTTGATAGCGGTCCTTCTAACTCACTCTTCGGGTTCAGCTAGTCTGGAACAACCAGGAAGAATAGGTATTGATGAGCACCTTTAGCGAGAAGCTTGATAGCTATTTGATAGCTATGTGATCTAATCAATTTAGACCTGAGTCTATAGCTTTGGCAGCAAACTGATCTATCTCTTTATGGTTTACTCGGATCAGCTAGCTGAACTGGGCTTGGAGCACACACGTACCCCTCTTAGGATAGGATGCATGTCCCGAAAGACAGATAGGCTCTTTGATCAGTCCTATGGTTCAAATAAGAGTTGATGCTTTGCGCCTGGATTCCTTCCTTCTAACAAGGGCAGAAGTGGAATCAACTTGTCGCGATTTGTGGACTTCTCGAACAACACAAAAGGGGAAAAAGAGTAGTTTAAAAGATGAAAGATTGAGAAGACGAAATTGCAGATCCATCACGGCCTCCGAGGGGTAGGAGAACGGGTACGGCAAAGTCTAGTAACCCTTTTGACTCGCAAGGGAAGTCAGTCCGGTCAATCAATCAAGCTGGCGGGACTACTTGACTTGCTATGAGTGCTCGCTCCCTTCACCTCCCTTTATTCTCGTTCCTTGCTTCTATTATCGTTCTTTCTTAGCTTAGAGGTGGCAATTGAATTGTTCCAACTGGTGACCAGAAAAGAAAGAGTGGTTTGCGCCCACGCCCACCCCATGGAGAAAGCTCACCAGTATCTTGATTGTAGAAGCTCAGCTCAAATAGGGGAGTTCAATAATCCAGATAAGAAGACCAGCCATCCTGCGGTGAAGACCAAAGCAGACGAGAGAGGTAGGTTCAACACTCGTCCTTTCGTTTAGACAATGAGGAAAGAAAGCCCAATAGACGATAGAGTGGAAGAGAGAGCTGACAGCAGCGAAAAGAAATATGCTAGTGCTAGTAAGATGGGGAATCATTATCCCTATCATTACTGTTATTAAGGGTTATTAAAGAAGGGTATTCTAACTACTAGTTTTAACGAATGAAACGATAGCTCGTTAGCGGGCAGTAAGAAAAGAAAGTCAAGATTGTATCGTCTCTAGGTCCCAATAGACTGAAATGGGGCATTCTGTCCATCTAAGAGTCTATTCTAGCAAACCAAGTTTATAGGGGTGGTTAGTTAGAACTCTTCAGGTGCGCCTGGGACTTTATTGTCAGTCTTATGGTAGGCTTACCAACAATCTTTCATGAAGAGCCAAAAAGAAGCATGGAAAACTATCCTTTTATGGCTAGATCTCCGTATGGAAAACAGGGCTTTCACCCGGGGCGGGCTGGTGTGAAACCTTTCAATCTAAGTCCGGCTGAATCTTAAGCTTTCTCAATAGGGTAGCCTGGACCCTTTAAAAAGAACCCCACCGCATCCGCTATACACCGAGGACCGGTACCGAGACCCATACCCCTTAGCTACATGGTGGTACTTTGCGGCTCCTCACAAGTAGTTTTGGTCGGACAAATGTAATATCTACCGAAGTGGGACAAAGGGCCTTATAAAGAGAAGCGCGGCGGGGGACTAGGACTAGAAGCAAGCTAGTCTTCGCAAGACGGCTTACTTCACCAACGAACGGGGTGTGGGCCAAGATGACGAACGTTTTGATTCAACAAGGGATAACCCTGAAAGGCAAACAAACTCAAACTGAATAAAAGTACAAGGCTGACTATCTCCTTACTCTATCCCGGGGGATCTTCTTTTGATGCTTACTTAGAATTCCTTGTCGGCTTACTAATTACTACAAGGCGGTGGTCGACTCATTTTCTTACTCATACAGGGCTGTTTTAAGGTAGGCTTATCCTTATTCTAGCACGAGTGGACTGAAAAGAAGGAATTACTTACTCAATGGATTACTTGCTGGCTTTCTCATTGACTTATTCACTACTGACTGGATACAACCAAAGGATAGTTGCTGAGACTGACTTACTGGCTGGCGGGTTAGAACGTAGCCTTACTCTACTCTATACTGATTAGGAGTAATCACCTGACTCATAAAGTACAGGGAACGAGGGTAGAATGAGATCCTTACTCTAGCACACAAGCTGGAAACAAGGGATTAGATAGCACCTGGGATACATATCCTTTTAAAGTCACCTTCCTTACTCTATGGCTTTTCAAGTAAACTTCTCATCTACCTTTAGGCTTACGGCGCTGCTTACTCGAACCTGGCTAACTCACATATGCCTTGGTCTCAACTTCAACTACTATGTCTGGACCCGGGGTGAGTAGATCGCCAATTGGCCTAAGAGGAATGACTAGCTATCAAGCTAGAAGTTCAAATCCCAGTTCTGACCATTATAGAATGAGCGGTGGAAGAATTGTGAGCTCCTGGGATATAAGGAAGAGCAGGTGTTGAAGTTGGAGAGGTATGAAGTCTTTATACTGCTATAAGAGGAGGTGAAGCGGAAGAAACTGGAACTAATCTTTCTGCCCTTTCTCCTGCCTTTCCCGGATCTAATGTTAAAGCATACGTACCCTTTTGCAGACGAGTCACCTATTAAGAGTCGCACATCCTCAAAACCTTTTCCAGACGGTAAGCCTCCAAGTGTCCCAGCAACAAGGCAGAATTTTTTTCTGTAATTCATTAATACTTCAATAAAAGATATGATTGATATATTTAATTAGACATTATACATTATACCATCCTTTCCTAAATATTTTAAAAAGATATGTTTGATTAAATGAATACTTCGCTTTAAAGACTATTATTCAATCATTAAAACTGAATGTTTTATAGCTTTGAGTACGATTTGATTGAGTCCTTCCCCTCTGGCTAATTCCCTAAAAGAAAGTCGTCTCTTAAAGTTGGACTTGAGTGCCATGATTCCTTAATAAGCCACTCGTCTGGCTAAGGGTTTGACCTACTATTTCACTCCTCGTCCTTTTATATACCTTCCAACCTGGTAGATGGAAGCCTGATCGTTTGTCTACTTCCCTAATAGTTGCACCACTAGGAGGTGAGACTTTTCCTTGAGCCTTGATAGCTCCCCTTTGACTTCCTAAGAGGCCCAGACATATTATATCCACTTTTGTAGCCGTAACCTGCTCTGAGATCTGTTCTCCTTATCTCTGACTCTTGTTCCCCACTCGCTGGTATAGCATAGTTTTCCCTTTTCGGTAAAGGATAGTTCAAGCCCAACTCCAAGTCTGCTTACCTACTTCCTGCCCTGCCCTTATAGCTGCCTTTCTAGGAGATGTCCGACTGTCTGGACAAGGGAATGAGCTACTTTAATTACCTTACCAGGGTTTGAATATGTTAGGTACATGTCCGCTTCTTCAACAAAGTACCCGACTGCTGATGTGCTTTCCCGTCCGACAAGACCTTTTAGTGCCTCTGAGGCCAAGGGATGATCTATTCTGCTTTTCTCTTTCTCCTATTGGCACGAAACCGAGACGCTCACTTTGTAACCATCTTTGCCATCCAACTTTGACTCGTCCTGATTTAAGTAAACTTGGCATCTCAATTTATGCATGCTCCTCGATGAACCGCCTATATTATCAGTCGGCTTGCCGTTCCCTCTCTACCTGCTTTCTCTCGAGAGCATGGAGCTTGCGGTCTTAGTTTCCTCATCTCCCATCTTAAACGCAAGGGTCCGAAGGAGCTCTTCCCGGCCTTCTGTCGAGTACCCAATTTCCTATTCCTTCAATCTGGGATATGCTACCTCAACAGAATTAGGTCGATCGAGTGCTGACTTTGCTCCGCTTTGCGTCTGCGTCTGCTGCTTAGTCTTCAGTTTAGTTAGCATCTGGTAACCTCGCCTAACCTTGTTAGCCTTCTTTCCCTTCGAACTGAACTATCCGCTTATTGGGAATCCCTGATCTCTGCTAAAGGTGAAATCTCTTTAGTACCCAAGTACCTATCCCTATTCGGTGCTTCAAAGCTGGTTACCTCCTCTCTGTCTTAGCCGAGCTAGCTTTGTTTTATTCCCTTCGATCCGCTTAGTCTCTTCTTTCCTCTCCCGTTGGTCGAGCGTCTTCAAACCTTTACGCTATAGGCTGTGTTAAGCATGCTTCTTTGACAAAAAACAAACTCTTTTTT
>CANTUT010001639.1:15000-17500 GCA_947687605.1 Reutealis trisperma | reverse complement strand
CTTAGTGTGTGACTCGTTGGTTTTTTAGAGTCAGAATTAAAAAAAAGGGCTGACCTGTACTATGAACTAATAAATAGAAGTATACAACTAATAACCAACTCATCGCTTTGCATTATCTGGATCAAAAGAAACAGTCAAGATATGATATATTGGTCATATCATTGTAGCAATTGAAATCCTTTTTGCACAAACAAAAGAAAAACCAATCTAATTATGAGTTGTAAATAAAAACATAAAGTTATGCGGATAAGTGGAAGGATGAAAGAAAGAGAGAAAAAGAATATCAATGATATATAATTCCAATTTGTAAGGTCTATGAATCATCACATAAAAGATAATGTAGTAAAGCATCAATACCAATTGATCTATAATTAAACTAATATGTTCATAAAACAAAAAATCAAGAGCCTCGAGCCAATAAAGACTGAGAAGATTGACTCAAGAACAAATTTCATTACAAATTTCATTTAAAGGCTCCATTGTAAAATTAAGACCTAACCATTAACGGAGAAGCGATGGGAACGGCGGAACCTGTAAGTACATAAGATTTTATTGAAAACAAATCTTAATGATTTATTGGGGGGATAGCGAAATGAACCAGAAGACAATCCATTTAGTCTGCATTTAGTCTAAGAGATCGGGTACCTCTACAAATGAAATAAATATTGAAAGAGTAAATATTCGCCCGCGAAATTTTTTCTATTATTGGATTTCTAAATTTTAGCGATCTGATATCATATATCATAATTATAATAAAAAAATACAAAGAATTCCACGGTTTAGTATATATATTATTTTATTCAACAAACGCATGTAATTTTTTTTAATCATTTCATTCGCGAGGAGCTGGATGAGAAGAAACTCTCATGTCCGGTTCTGTAGTAGAGATGGAATTGCCCATCAACTATAACCCCAAAAGAACCCGATTCCGTAAACAACATAGAGGACGAATGAAAGGAATAACTTTTCGAGGTAATCGTATTTGTTTCGGCAGATATGCTCTTCAGGCACTTGAACCCGCTTGGATTACATCTAAACAAATAGAAGCGGGACGACGAGCAATGACACGAAATGCACGCCGCGGTGGAAAAATATGGGTACGTTTATTTCCCGACAAACCAGTTACTTTAAGACCTACGGAAACACGTATGGGTTCGGGGAAAGGATCTCCCGAATATTGGGTAGCCGTCGTTAAACCTGGTAGAATACTTTATGAAATGGGCGGAGTAGCCGAAAATATAGCGAGAAAAGCTATTTCAATAGCAGCATCCAAAATGCCTATACGAACTCAATTCATTATTTCGGGATAGGAATATAGAACCAAAGAAAAAAAAAAAAGACCTTTTGGATACCAAAAAAAATCGCAAGTTTCTTTTTTTAGACAAACAATATATTTTTTTTCCTTTGCTTTGCATTAAAATAACAGATTAAAAAAAAAATGATATGATCCAATCTCAAACCCATTTGAATGTAGCGGATAACAGCGGAGCCCGAGAATTGATGTGTATTCGAATCATAGGAACTAGTAATCGACGATATGCTCATATTGGTGACGTTATTGTTGCTGTGATCAAGGAAGCAGCACCAAATTCACCTCTCGAAAGATCAGAAGTAATCAGGGCTGTAATTGTACGTACTTGTAAAGAACTCAAACGTGATAACGGTATAATAATACGATATGATGACAATGCTGCAGTTGTCATTGATCAAGAAGGAAATCCAAAAGGAACTCGAATTTTTGGCGCAATCGCCCGGGAATTGAAACAGTTAAATTTTACTAAAATAGTTTCATTAGCACCCGAAGTATTATAAAAAGTATTATAAGATAAAAAATTATAAGATATAAGAATATAAGATATAAATATAAGATATAAGATAAGATATAACATTTAAGTTAAGATAAGACCATGATATATTTATACTATTTTATCTATTTCTTTTATTATAATTTATTATATTCTTTTATTATAATTTATTTTATTATAATAAATTCTAATTCTTTATTATAATTTATTATAATTCTATATTATTTTATATATTATTTTATATTTTATTCTTTATAGATTACTATATTATATTTTTTCTATTTTATTATTATTTATATTATTATAATTATATTAATTATATAATTTATTATAATTATATTATAATTATATAGTTATAATATATTATATAGTTTATATTATATAGTTATAGTATTTGAATAAAAATGAAATTAAAATTAATTAGTAAATTGTGTTTCACGCATATACCTTTACCGAATATACTTTTTTATATACTTTTTTTATTTTATTAAATTTTTAATAAATTTAATAAAATAAAAAAAAAAAATTAATTAATTCATAAAAAAAAAGAGTATGTTGATTATATCAAAACTAGAGAGAAATAAAAATTTTAGTTTATCATGAGTAGGGATCCTATTGCTGACATAATAACCTCTATACGAAATGCTGACATGAATAGAAAAGGAACCGTTCGAATAGCATCTACTAATATCACC
>CANTUT010001639.1:0-7500 GCA_947687605.1 Reutealis trisperma | reverse complement strand
CGTAATCCTTTGTATAAACGTTGGGGCGGACGGACACTAAGATGGAATAGGCCCGCTAATATGCCCAATGTCCCCGCTGCAATATGATGAGAGGCTATTCCTCCCGGAACAAAAGGATCAAAACCTTCCACACCCCATGCTGGACTTACTGGTTGTACCTTTCCAGTTAGTCCATAAGGATCGGACACCCATATTCCAGGACCATACAATCCGGTTACATGAAAAGCACCAAACCCAAAGCAAGCCACCCCTGAAAGAAATAAATGAATTCCAAAGATCTTGGGCAAATCCAAAGAAGGTTTTCCTGTACGTTCATCACAAAATATTTCTAGATCCCAATACACCCAATGCCAAATAGCTGCCAAGAAGCACAAGCCAGAAAACACAATATGCGCCCCAGCCACGCCTTCATAACTCCAAATACCCGGATTCGTTATAGTTCCTCCTGTGATACTCCAGCCACCCCACGAATTGGTTATTCCTAAACGAGTCATGAAGGGTATAACGAACATACCCTGTCTCCACATTGGATCGAGAACGGGGTCAGAGGGATCAAAAACTGCTAATTCATATAGAGCCATCGAACCGGCCCAACCAGCAACCAAGGCTGTATGCATTATATGGACAGACAGCAAACGACCGGGATCATTCAATACGACGGTATGAACACGATACCAAGGCAAACCCATGGAAATACCCCTTTATTAACGAAAAATAGACACTATGTAACTTTATTGCACTAAAAAAAATATGTTATGGACCTCCCCTTTTAAGTGGATTATCTCGGAGAAAGAATTAATATTTTTTATATTCTTTTTTTTTTTTAGTAATAACGTAACAATTCTGTTTGTAGGAACAAAGAAAAGAGAAGCAGATCTATTCTATACCCGATAAGTACCAATACGCAATGGGGAGTTGACTCCATTTTCTATAAGCGAATGCATAGAGATTTTTTTATCATTCAAAAGACCTATTTGTAAGAATTTGACTCTATTCGTTTTGGCTTCCTTTATTTTCTTTTTTTTTTATAAACTTATCGAATTCATGCATAAAATATTATTATTATAAGGGTCAATATTAATTATTAATTATAAAGATCAATATTATTAAGACAATAAATTCATTGTTACGTTTTCACATCAAAGTGAAATAGAGTACTTAACTTTTTTCTTTCATTTAATGCCTATTGGTGTTCCAAAAGTCCCTTTTCGAAATCCTGGGGAAGACGATTCAATTTGGATTGACGTATAGTGCGACTTGTCAAATATATTGGGTCATACGGAATTCCCCCGTTCTCTCCCCCGATTGAGATATCCTCTGTTTCACCCAAGAAAGATTGATTAAATCATCAAAATTTTGGAGCGTGAAGTGCAATGAAGTCCAATTAGATCTATGCTTTTGAGGTACCCAGATTAGTATTATCAATTAGAATAATTTATGGTTGGCTTGTTTGGACCAAAAAAATGAAGTATCCAGGCTCCGTTTAGAAAACCCAATTGGTAATATATCTATTATGATTACTACTTGTATCATATTCTTTCTATTTTTTAATTTTGAAAATTTTCAAACGGCTAATCATATTCAATCGAATAATATAAGGAATAGGTCAAATATTTGGCAGAAGATGTGAAATTTATTAAATAAAAAAAACAAAGAAGTTGTAACAAAAAGGCGCGGTATTGGGACATTTGCCCTATACGTGCAAATAAAAATCGGACAGATCTTTACTCGGAGTAGAGCACAAACCTAAAAGAATTGAAGAAGCCCATTCAGGAACAAGAAAATTCCATCGTGATTTGAATTGAATCTCGATGAAAGAATACATCAATGAGAAGTTAGTTTGATAAGCTTAATGAATTTTTTTATAGGTAAACACGTCAAAACTCATCTTTCTTGAAAAATGGAGGAAAAGCCCCTTTATTAGAATTCGAATAAATATTAGAATTAGAATAAAAAAAAAAGTTAAAAAGTACTCACTATCCAAAAAGGGAGAGCTGGAATCTACACATTGATTCTTTTTTTATTTTCGCAATTTGTGTTGAACCGTATGCATCAAAAGATGCATGTACGGTTTCTAGAGGATAGAATTTTATCCTAATCAACCGACTTTATCGAGAAAGATTACTTTTTTTAGGTCAAGATGTTGATAGCGAAATCTCGAATCAACTTATTGGTCTTATGGTATATCTCAGTATAGAGAGCGAGACAAAAGATTTGTATTTGTTTATAAACTCTCCTGGAGGATGGGTAATACCCGGAATAGCTATTTATGATACTATGCAATTTGTGCGACCAGATGTACAAACAGTATGCATGGGATTAGCTGCTTCAATGGGATCTTTTATCCTGGTCGGAGGAAAAATTACCAAACGTTTAGCATTCCCCCATGCTTGGCGCCAATGGGTTTTTATTTGAAAAAGAAAAAAGAAAACTATGCCTTCGCCATATGAAATATAAATATTAAGTAATAATAGCATGGCATTTCGAATTCGATATAGATATAAGAATTTTTTTTTATTTTTTTTTTTATATTAGATTATGTATCGAAAGAGTAGTATGAGATATTAAGGGTATTTCTGATTTTATTCTATCAGGGGCCTATTTCAGCGTCACAAACTTTGTTGTTTTCACACCGGGGACTCTTAACACTATCTATGTTATGAAAGAGTACGAAAAAAAGATTATATTATTTTCTTTTTTTTTTTTCAAACAAAAAAAAAGAAACTTTGGGATTGCTAAATCACTGATAAAATAAAGCAACGGGACCACCATAGTATTTTTGTTTTTTAACTCCTCCCAAGGAAAGGGTGGTTATTGGATCATTTACTGATTTAAGCCTGATAAACTCGATATTTTTTATTTTTCTTTGATGAAAAGTAAAAGTGAATTCTATTGTGGAGCCGTATGCAATGCACAAACAATGCCTGTACGGTTGTTCAATTCTATCTTGTTTTTTTCTTATTATTCTTTATCTCTTCTCGTCATCTTATTATTTATTATGCGAGATAGAATAACTGTTTTTTCTTATATCATCAGGGTAATGATTCATCAACCTATTGCTGGTTTTTATGAGGCACAAATAGGAGAATTTGTCCTGGAAGCAGAAGAACTACTGAAACTGCGCGAAATCCTCACAAGGATTTATGCACAAAGAACGGGAAAACCCTTATGGGTTGTATCCGAAGACATGGAAAGAGATGTTTTTATGTCAGCAACAGAAGCCCAAGCTCATGGAATTGTTGATCTTGTAGCAGTTGCCTAAGAAATAGCAGGAATTTCACGCAAATTGCGATTTGAGATTTTTTTCTTATCGGAATTTCATTTCAATTTAATATTCTATTAATATTATAATAGAATATTAATATAAATAGAATATAATAGAATATTAATATATTAATATAGAAAAAATTCATAATCATTCGGTTAGGATCGATCTAAACCAATCCATTATGCATACGATTCAACATGCCAACTATTAAACAACTTATTAGAAACACAAGACAGCCAATAAGAAATGTCACCAAATCCCCCGCTCTTGGGGGATGTCCTCAACGCCGAGGAACATGTACTAGGGTGTATGTGCGACTTGTTCAGATCGCGAGCTTGAACAAAAGAAAAGAAAAAATTTTCCACTATCTGTGATCAGTACGTAGGAATAAGATAGAATGGAAGAATCCCTTTCATTATCTAAAAAAAAAAAGATCTATCATATTCGTCTATTGTGTATCAAATTTATGGTTTCATTGGTGCAAATTCAATCAACTCAATTTTCAATTTAAAACGAAAAAAAAATTCCCCATTGGTAGCAAATGATTATCCATTAAGCAGGGGAAATCTTATTTAAATTAAAAGAAAAGGCCGAAAAATTATGCCCCTACTCTGGCAAAAACGGACTAACAGGGTCAACTAATTAGCTAATCCTCATAATTAAATACCGTTACTGTATAGATAGATCTCCTTGTGAAAGACCTATTACTGAATGGATAATTCATAGGTAGAGCCAAAGAGTGTGAACTGTACACGTTAACAATAGCATTGATTAAATAATTAAATGAAGGAGCGGGCTCCGGTGTATAGGGAAGACCTCACCGTTTAAGAAGTAACCATAGAAACGATGGAACCCACTATTTACTATTTATTTATCTATTTCTATTTACTACTTTATCTTTATCTTTATTATATTAATCCTTATTATATTATTTACTAAATTTTTTATTATATTTTTATATTTTTTTTTTAATACCTAGTATCAATACAATTTCTTATTTTGAGGTGAAATGCCTCGAAAAAAAGAAAAAAATCGTGGTTGGGAAGGTTATAGTAGCAAAAGCCGTTGGAATTATTATTTTATACACTGGAAGAATCCGTTTTGGTATTATAGAAAAGGGAAAAGAATAACTGAAAGAAAGGAAATCAATTAGTTATTCATCAAAGTTTCGTTTATTCAATGACCAGAATTAGACGAGGATATATAGCTCGGAGGCGTAGAACAAAAATTCGTTTATTTGCATCAAGCTTTCGCGGGGCTCATTCAAGACTTACTCGAACTATTATTCAACAAAAAATAAGAGCTTTGGTTTCGGCCCATCGGGATAGAGATAGGCAAAAACGAAATTTTCGTCGTTTATGGATCACTCGGATAAATGCAGTAATTCGCGAAAACGGGGTATCCAATAGTTATAGTAAATTAATAAAAAATCTGTACAAGAGACAGTTGCTTCTTAATCGTAAAATACTTGCACAAATAGCTATATTAAATAAGAATTGTCTTTATATGATTTCCAATGACATTATAAAATAAGGAAATTGGAAGGAATCCATGGAATGTTTTACATGGAATTTCCTGAAGAATGAATTCCGGGAAGGTAGAATAGAAATTAGTATGATAAAATATGATGATAATATGATCAAGTAAAGTAGTCAAACTGAGCAAAAAGATTCAATAAAAAAAAAAATTTATTCTTCCCCAATTCGTTTTTTTCTTACAACACGACAATCCATTTTTTAGTGTCGAATTTTTTGAACAAAACATCAATCTACGTTTGAATTCGGATTGGAATTTTGATTCAATTGAGGAGGTAAGCCTATTTTTCTAAGATCAGTAGTTATAGTGACCAACTCGCTTTTTTTCAAATTGTTTTTCATTATTAAGAAAAGGTAACGAAGATAAAATACGAGCTTGTTTTATAGCAATAGTAATTAATCGTTGTTGTTTTAAACTCAATCTATTCACCCGTCTAGATAATATTTTTCCTTGTTCACTAATAAATCGACTAATTAAACTCATGTTTCTATAATCAATTCGATCCCCCGATTGGATCGGGGGCAAACGCCTACGAAAAGATCGCTTGGACTTAAGAAAAAGTCGTTTTGATTTATCCATGGTTTGTTTATTCCTTATTTTGAAAATCCTATTTCGTTCAATTGGATCAAAACTGATTTCGAATTAAGAAATAGGACTTTGCTTGTTTATTTTATATTTATTCTATTTAAATATATTAAATTTAAATATATTAAATATGGAAATATATATTAATATATAAATATATATTAATAGCAATTTAATATATATTAACATAACATATTAGAATCCGTTTCTATATGAATATGAATATGTCATTTATGTCATTTTTCATCTTCCTTGTAAAGGGGACACGCAAGCGATTGGTTGCATCTATTTCTTTATCTCCCCGTGAATTGTATGTTTGTAACAATAGGGACAGAATTTTCTCAATTCCAATCGACTAGGCGTATTGTGTCGATTCTTTTGAGTAATATATCTGGAAATGCCTGTTGATTTCTTATTAACACTGTTTTGAACACAACCGGTACATTCTAAAATAACCCTTACTCGGACATCTTTACCCTTGGCCATGAACCCCCTTAGGTTTTTTTATTCACTCAACTCTTCTATTTTCCGACCCGAAGTGAAGAAGAAAGGAATGAAAAAAATAGAAAAATAGACGTTGCTAACTCGAAATCAGATTATGAAAGACTTCATTGCAACTAATATAGTAATAATAAGTAATACAACGAATTTAAACTATATTTAGATTATTAGATTAGAAGTTTAGAATAGAATCACAGTACAGTATTTCATTTAAGTATCTTGTATAATACTGTTGAACTAACCACATTTCCACTTCCCTTCTCTTAATTTAATTGAAGTTAATTTACTTTACTTGAAGCTGGGACCCCGAGTTCCTAGTTTTGCTGAGGTTGAATCCACTTTTTTCTTTTCTAACTTATTCTAAGTTTAATTAAATAAAAAAAAAAGAAGAGGGGGGTAGTAGTCACAGATATTTAATTGTATCTCTAATCTTCTTTTCTTCACCCCCCCTGCGTGTTGATACCTATAAAATTAAAAAAAAAGGGAATGTCAACGCATCCGGGAAAAAACGATTGATTTCTATCAATAGACCTGCTAAAGACCCAAACCATAGAGTACTTATTACCGGTGCGACGGATAGATATGTTTTTAGATCTCGCATTTCAAATCCTCCTTCTTTATTGTTATTGTAATAAATAATGTTTATTTTATTGTAATACATAATGATAATACATATATAATCAGATATATATGTAGTTAAAGGCCGCTTGCATTTGTTTTGTACGCAGAATTTCTAATTCAAATTTAAATGTAAACCAATTTGATAAATAAAATTTTCCTTTTCTTAAAAAAAGAAAATACGTCCTTTTTTTTCGCCGAGCATTCACGAAATTTACGTAAATATTTATAAATATTTATATACTATATGATATGTTTGATATGTTATATAATAGATGATATAAGATGAGATCAAAAAGAAAATGTATATCAATATCAATGGAGAAAAGTATGTATGTGGAAAACAAAACAGGTATTCTGTACAATAACATTGTAAACTAATTGAAAGGGATGTAGCGCAGCTTGGTAGCGCGTTTGTTTTGGGTACAAAATGTCACGGGTTCAAATCCTGTCATCCCTACCTATTACTTCGTCTCTGAGCAATAACGAGGGATCAATTGAGATCAATTAAAATTGGACGTACCTAATCTAAAATTTCTATCATATTATATATGATAGTATAGGCATTCAAGATGTTATTGGAGTTAAAAAAAGAAATCTTTTTACTTACAGACGCATTTTTGGTGATTGTGATAAGGAAGCGCTCTTAGTTCAGTTCGGTAGAACGTGGGTCTCCAAAACCCAATGTCGTAGGTTCAAATCCTACAGAGCGCGATTCTGTTCTTGTTTTGTTGGGTCAAAATTTATATGGAAAAAAATAGAAGAGCAATCCGAATTTGACCTCCTGCGGTAAAGAAAGGAAGAGGTCAAACAAACAAGGTATTAATTAATCAAAGGTCCAATTGATCGCCCCGTCTGTATTGTAAATATGCGGTTACGAATAATCCGGCCAAAGTAATAGGAATTAGACCTAAGACAATTCCAAATAGAAGAACTTCAATCATTTCAATTTATTTGGAAAAAAAGTAAAAAGAGAGGTAATATCTATCCTT
>CANTUT010001638.1:40000-98066 GCA_947687605.1 Reutealis trisperma | reverse complement strand
ACAGTGGGCCCTAACCCTATTTTGTGTTAGTTTGTCATATTGTGTGAAGTCAGGCTTACTACGGGCATTGGTAGCCACGTGTATGTCTTGTGTCTTAGTACCGGTCACATGCCTTTAGGTTCGAGGCTTGATAAAGATGGTATCAGAGCATGATCTTGTGATCTGAATAAAGATATGGTCATATGGGTTTTATATGACTTAGGTTGTAACATGCGGAGTATAGGATTCCTTATCGTCTTTTGAGTCTTACTTGCTTCTAATTTAGCGTGGTCAGTGTCTTTGGTAGCAAAGAACATTACTTAGGTGTACATTATTTGAACTTGTCTAATTTTGATTGTGAACAAATGATGATTATGGATAATGATGATGAGATTTTAGTTATAATGGCAAGCTTAATGTTTATTTGTGAAGATTTAATGTGGTTGTTAATTGTTAGTTAGGATCCTTAATAAGTTATAAGTGGTGTGATTTATTATTATTTTTGAAGTTGTATTAATTGATGGGAGCTATTTATTGGAGAATGCAGAAGATGGAAATTCTGTCTGATATATTTGTTTCTCTAAATTATTGGAGTATTTGGTCTGACAATTTCTTCTATTGGTGTCCTTTAGTAATAGAAATCCTTATTGCCTATAAGATAGGATAAGCCCTAGCTTGCTTTATTCTGACTATCCCTTGCAATAAATTGATTATTTTTTAGACGCATGCGAATGAATAGTTGTTATTTTAGATAGAGTTGAGAACTGTAGTTATTTGACTGGTCTCATCAGTTATATTTACACAAGATTTTCTTATTAGTTGGACTAATTTTTGAGGAAAAATTTACTGTAGTTTTGTCTATTAGGATAGTGAGACCAGTATAATTGGGAATGCAACTACCGGGTAAATCACTATCTAGTTTTAATTTTCTTCCAAGTTTGAGAATTCTTTCTTGACCTAATAGTTATCCTTTCTAATTATCAGCTTAACCTTATGGCATCTTATTCATCTTCCTCTCCCTCTGGACCTGATCCTTTTCTTTACCAAAGCCTTCCCCCAGAGATTCGAAGCAATATCTCCGAAAGAGCCCTCAAGAACTTAGCCTCTGAGCAGATTTTTAAGTATCAAACATGCCTCATTCGAAAATATGGCCCTCGGTTTGTGAGAGAACTGACTATCCACCCTGAGTATCCTTTTCTGATGCCTTATGCTATCATGGATATGACAGTGGATTCATTTTGGATATGGTCTAAAGAATTCCTTTGCTTTCTGTGGTATTTCCTTCATCTCTATCATATTGCTGTAGAAATTCAGCCCTTTCATTTTCTGCGGTATATCCAGTATTTGGAAAGCAATAATACGGCTAACCCACATTTGATTACCTTCATGTGTTGGTTTAATCCTTTGGAGCAGTGGATGAGGTTTCATATTACCAGTTTGGGTAAGTCTTTTTGGACAAATAGTCTCATCGTTCGAATTATGCTTGTTTTTCATCATCCTTATATTGCTATGAGTGATCTTTCAGGCACTCGTCTGGTCGTGAATCCCCAAGTTCTTGTTTATAAATCATATTATTTTTCATTTTATAGGGATGTGTTTGATTATTCAAATGAGTTTACTGCCTTTTAGCACTATATGTGTGAGAAAAACAAAGTTGCTTTGCGTGAAATGCGGCCCCCTAGTGAACCTGATGCTCCATGGTGGGATTTCTCTCCTGAATATTATTGCGAGATTTGTACTGCTAAAGATGATTGGGATCAAAATTGTCTTAGGGAATTGTATTGGAGGGATGGTCCCCAGCTTATGGTGCCTAATGATGATAAGTTCGATCCTACTAATCATATTTGGACTCACCTTATGGAGCCTTCTTCAGACTCTACTGATTTTGATGAGACAGCCTTCTTCAGTCAGTATGATGATGAAGATGATGATGATGACATTATGAATTTGTCCCCCTTGCATGAGCCTATCAAGAAGTGATAGGTTAAGAAGTTTGTTGTGGAAATCGATGGTAGTTATGATGTGAGATTTGTTAGGTTTGTAGGGTCCTGGATCTGTGTTGGTGTATTTCTTTATTTTCTTTGTTGTGAGGGAGTAATTTTCTTTTATTTTTGGTGGTGATGTGTGCAGGTGTTGAGGTAGGGAATGGGACTGGAGACACTACCTCAGTAGGTTGTGTAGACCTGTGTGATGTACCCCCTTTTTTGTATAAATTTATGTTTAATATAGTATATAAGAATAATTAAGCATTGGTGTATTTTGAGTAGATTATAGTGATTGCGATGATTTAAAGAGTTCATAGATTTTAATGAAAGTAATTTTGATGATAATTGTAGGGAGTATGATTATGAGGTTTATTAAAGTTTGGATATTGTAATGAAATAGAACAAAATTGTGATATGGTTTTAGTTTAGAATTTAGGAAAATATTAGAAATTGAACTGATGTTATAAATTAATAAAATGTAAGTTCATATGAGATAGGATTGAGTTTCCCGTGCTTCCAATTCAATGTTAAGGTGGTTTTATGATGAGTTGCTGATATTAATTTTATGAGTGTGTACTATTTATATTGTATGCTTATGTTTGTGAGATATGATGAATTCATTGACTTTTATTAGAATTGTGATTATTAGAAAGTTGTATATATCTGTATGATGTTACTAGATATTCTTTAGCGATGAAATTCTTTGAGTGTAGATAGTACAATTAGAGTATAAGGATTTGAGTTTTGATATAGTGATAAGATGTTAACTTTATAAGAATTGTGAATTTGAGGATTCTCGAGGATTCAATTCATAAGGGTATAAAATGATTTAAATTAAAATTTTAAATGACTTTGAGATAAAATGTTCTAGTTCTGATTTGATTATGTAAATGAGCTTAATTCTGATGATTGATTTTAAAAAGTAATTTTAAAGGTAGTTTTAGAAGTTTATTATTTTGGAACTCTGTACTTGTGTCCAGTGTGTCAGTATATATGCATTGAGTCTGGCATTGCAAAAGTCATACCTCACTAGTCATGCATTATGAATCTCATCAATCATTACATTACAGTTCATGTTGTCTAGCATCCCTGGACACAGTACCTTGAGATCTAAAATAAAAATGAAAATGTTTTGATTTTTACAAATGATTCTAAATAGTTTTGAAAGTTTAAATAATTTTGAATATACCTGAAATGGATTTAACTCCTCGGGATGAGATAGTGCTTTAAGGTATTAGATAAAATAATATTTGATTGGAATTATTAAAGATTAGGTAGTAAGTTTAATAGGGAAAAGAATTTTATTAGATAGTAAAGTGAAGTTATTATTTGGGAATATTTATGAAATGTATATATTTTAAGTTGAGATAAGTTTAGAATGGCATAGATTGGGAAAGATACAAGAGTTGCATAAAGATTTTATTGAATTCATTATTTTTATGGATAAGTAAATGACTAGGAATGTAATATTTACCACGCCGTAAGTGGAAGATTTAAAGTGAGTTATTGTTATGGACTAAGTGTATATGATTGCGAGGCTATAGCTATTGAAGTGATGATATCAATGTATTTTATAGAAAAAGAGTAACTATGAACTAATTGTGAAAGGATAAAATATGTGTTAGAATTAACAAAAATTCTTGATTAATATAAGGATGTTGAGATGAATTATAGAATTAGTGGTTTTGTATACCAATTATTATGTACGCGTATGTGGTGATTTCAAATTAATAAGATAAAAGTTTATATATATATATTGGAGGTATTAACTGGAGTAAGTATGAGTAGAAAAAGTATTCTTGGAGAATATAACAAAGGAATTATTATTGGAGCTATTGTTTGTGACCAAATGTGAAAATACTTTATTAAGATTTAGCTTGAAGGATTATTTGTATAAGAGTTGAATGTTTTTGGGACAAGAGATTGATAGTGAAATAATGTATGTGGGATGTTTATTTACATGATTTTGTGTCCTGTTGAATTTGATATATTTATTTGTAGTTAAGATAGTGTGTTAGAGTGTGCAGTGGAAGCGTGGTGGACAAGTTTAATTTAAGCGCAGAGTGCTTATTGGGTTGAAAATTCGAGGACGAATTTTCTTAAAAGGGAAGATTGTAATACCTTGAATTTTCAATTATTTTATAAAATTTTATTTTTGTACGGAAAGGTATTATTCTATTATTTTATTTATTAAAGCAAAAATTAAAGTTATATTTTTACTAAATTTTATACATATTCCTATGATTTGAAAAAAAAAAAAAAGGAGAGAACCAATCCAAGGCCGCCATGTAGCAGCCTTGGGCTGGCTATTGACCAGCAGATTTTAAATTTGCTGGTTACGTTTTAAGTGGCAGAGGAGGAAGAAGGAGGGAGAGGGAGAGAGAGAGAGGAAAGGGAGCAGCTAATGGTTTTCAGGCTATAACTTCGTCACCAAACCTCCAATTGATGCACTACTAGTTGGGTTGGAAAGCTAACATCTAGATGAAGCCAACAAAACCAAAATCACTTGGATCAGACACAGAACAACGTCGAATGCACTTTCCAAAGCTGACTGTTGCGAATTTCGACTAACTCCAACAACCGAAAAATTCAAATGGCCATATCTCTCTCATCTGAACTCCGATTCAAGTGATTCAATATGTGTTGGAATCCTCTCTTCACCAGCTTCAATTTGATGGTTTGCCAACATTTGTTAACCGAAGAAGGAGATCGGAGGGTGTGATGTTGAAACTTTGAAGCTCAATTTTCGGCGATCGACGGCAAGTGAGAGAGAGTGAAGGGTATGTCTGTGCTCCTGATGTCGTGATGAGTGGTTTGGTATAATTTTTGACATCTAAGACCACTGTCCACGGCGGCACGTGGCCAGATGATACTAGTGCTGGCAAGGTTACGGCGATGCTCCGGTAACCTCAACTCAGCAGCTTCATCTCATTATTTCGGTGCGATCCTCGACGTTCATACGATCGAATTTTGCGAGGGTAAACTTGGATCCTTTGAATTTCAATTATTATTGTGTTATATTTATTAGATTTTAGTTAGTATTTGATAAATTGGAATTGCTTATTGAGTTGTAATGATATTGTGAGTCGGGAGGACCAAGAGGCATCTCTGGAGTGTATTAGGTTGTGTAGACTGTTGAGGTTATTTTAGAAGTGTTATGTTTTTATTGATTTTGGGTAATATTCTAGTTAAGTGAGATGTTGCTGTAATTTCAGCAAGAATCTCAATAGTCTGCCACCTGTATCTTGATAAGTGAGTCGTTCTTATTTTAATGATATCGTTTGTTATTTAGAGTCAATGTCTCTGGCTTCTGTCATCAAAGGTCGCACTTCCGAGAGAAGTTAGTTGGAGGTGTCATCAACTAGGTGAGTGATACTCCCTAATATGTTATTCTATTTTCATATGCATCTGCATCTATTGTATGTATATATACATATGTATGTTATGCACTATTATTGCATAGATGCATGTGACATTTGATTGTGAATGGTGAATCAATATTCTATGCTATACTGTAATTGTGGTTGATGGATGGAGATCGGGAGGATACAGTACCACCTAGGAATCATGGATATGATTTTGATTATGATTATGAGTATGACTCTGATTATGATTATGATGAGATTGAGAAAATGAGATATGACTGATGGATGTTGGCCGGACCTGCTCATCGCCAGGGCCGCTATCAGTCGGGTCAGGGCTACATGGTACAGACCAGTGCTGGTCGGGCCCATTAGACATAAGAGACAGATTATTGGATTCAGAGAGTCAAGATAGGGGATCGGCTCCCCATATTGGTTATTAGTGTAGTATTGTGGACTGTATCTCATCCTTGCTTGTTTGTGTGATTTGGCTGTCTATGTGACATAGTGCATATCATGATCATTAGAAACCTATATGTAGGACACCAGTTTAATATATTAGCTGGTATGATTCACTGAGTCAGACGCTTATTCCTGTTCATTTTGTTATTTTTCAGGTCGGAGAATGAGCCTGTGAAGGAATTGTAAACTGAGTAAACTGCCAATTTCTTTTCAGCAGTAGTCTGTATTATTAAGTATTGAGAAGTGTATATAACATATTCATAATTGTATTATAATTATAGAACTCCTCAATGTTACCCTTGTTACCTGTATTTTATGTAATGATCAGTTGCTATATATATTCTAAGTTGGAACTTGGTTGTTAAGCAAGATCCACTATTTTGTTGTAATTGTCGTTTATGAGATAACAGAGTTATGAGCCCAATGTGGCTTTTGAATTAAATTGATGTTGTTTAAATTGGATCCGCTTAACAGTGGGCTCTAACCCCATTATGTGTTAGTTTGTCGTGTTGTGTGAAGTCAGGCTTACTACGAGCACTGGTAGCCACATGCATTTCCCGTGTCATAGTGTTGGTCACATGCCTTCTGGTTCGGGGCGTGACAACAATAATCCTTGGGAATCTCTTTCAGTCTGTTATCTTTGGGATAGACAAAATCCTCTCATGGGGCTTTGGAATGTGGTTCCCTTTCAAATTAGCCTTGAAGCAGTTAAAGTCGCTCAAAAATGGCACCTAAGGAAACCCTATGCCAATAGCGGATGAGGTGGGATTCCAGTCAGCTTTAGCAAGAGCCATAGATGCAGAAAAGAGAAGAATGGTGTGAACCCTTCTTTTACCACCTCCAAATTAAATTATGAACTTTTCAAAACTGATTGAAGTATTCCTAACACAATCTGAGGCCTTTCCTACCCTGACCGAACCTTTTATATCAGACAGTATTTTTTTGAAACCAACCATATTCTCTCTTAGATTGACTGCTTAAATATTTTAAAATTAATTTCGAACCGATTGACACTGACTGATAATTTTTATGAGCTCTAAAAATCCCAAAAACTAACTCGGAAGCCTAAAAAATGGACCAAAAAACTAGTTGGAAAAGCGTGCCAGAAACTGATGGGGCTTCGCATTCGCACCACTCAAGCGCGGCAGCCGCATCACCCTGGCCTCCTGAAATGCCCAAAAGGCCCTTTTTTTGATTTTTTTTAGTATTTTTTAGCCCTATCCTTTTTGTCTTTTCACATTTTCACTTTCTAAATCACCCTTAACTCATTTTCTTATAAATAGCCCTTATATTTCTTCATTTCAAAAACACACATGGAGTTAAGGTTGATAGCTATTCTCTAATTCCCCTCTTCTTCTTCCTCCAACCACTTTCTAATTAATTAATTAATCTTTTTAATTAATTAATTATCTCACTCTAACCAAGTTAATTAATCTTTTTAATTAACTAAAACTCTTTTTTTAATTAAAATTAATCACTTAATTAATTAATCTTTTTAATTAATTAATTAATCATTTCTTTCCAAAATTAAATTAATTTTTTTCTTAATCCACCCTTCATCCAAATTAATTAATTAATCATTTTAATTAATTAATCCATCCATCCATTTTATCACAATAATTGGTTAATTAATCATTTTAATTAACTAATTAATCCCCCAATCAATTAGATCATCCGGTCCCCATAAAACATAATTTCGGTCTGGTAAAACTCTCCATCCAGCAAAAGTAAAATTATTAGTCTTTTTCTCTCAAATCATCCAAATCAAAATCAATCTGATCAACTTCTAAACCCCTCCACTTAATCGTGAAATGAACTATGTGGGTTTTGATTTCTATTCAATGGGGTAAGTAGGCATGTTTGGAATCTAAATCTAAAACTCAAATCCAAATCTCAATCAATCTCCTTTACCCTTTTAATTAATATAATTTGTGAATGTTTTATTTTAATTTTCTCATTGCACTCATATCATGCTCATGCATTAAATTATAATTGTCATATAATATTTATCATTCATGAAATCAATTTTTCAAAGTCAAATTAAACTTAAGAGCCAAATTGTGATTATTTAACCAAAAACCTAGTTCCCGAGCTCAACCTAGTTTGAGGCTAATGATATTATCCTTGGGTCAATTAATTGCAAAATTAATGAATTCGAGTCAAAATTGGATTTTTTCCTTAGTTTTCCCATTTAAAATAAATTAGGGTGGCGACTCATAAAATCATTTAAAAAATCAACCAATCTGAACCTGAGGGTTCCATTGTAAGTCTAAACCAGAATGAGCATCCCGATTACCCCTAGCAGACAGGGCCGGTACTTGGGCGAGGTCTCACAGCTGGCAACCCCACTGGGAATTGTTGCCACCTTTTTAAAATAAAAGGAAAATAAGAGGATTACTATTTGGTTAAGAAAAAAAGTTTCCAAAATAATTTCCATTTGGCTCATTAAGTATAATTTGACTTTCATGCATCACTTTGCATAATAAAGGCTCCTTGCCTAACCTTTACTTTAGGAAAACTTTTGAATGGTGAGTAGCATTGGCGTGATAACTCTTTTTGAGTATGTTGGGAGATAAAGAAACTATTCCACCCCGTAACGAATCCCTGATTATTTTGGTGGTATAACAAGCAATTAGTACCGTTGGACCCATGCGAGGCTCCTTGCCTTACATATGGTTAGGTATATCGATGCTCTAGTGGGACGGGAACCTTTAATCAAACCACCCTTCACCCTTGTGCATGTAGTTGCCTAGCATTGATCCTAAGTTTCATGTACCATAATAATAGAGATATTTGTGCATATACCCATGAATCCTTTTTTCAACATGCATCATAACATTACTATGCATAAATTACATGGGAAGCTCGACAAGGTAAAACCCTAAACCAGTGGTCCGTTACCCCAAAAAACACTGCAACCTCACACACTCACCCTGTCAAACCTAATGACCAATCATGTGGAGGGAATCCTTTTCCCGACACACCTTCACATTTATACCATTTTTTCCTTCATAATTCTATATTCTTACCTGTCTTTTTTGTTTGTTCTAAGGTACCAATAGCCAACACCTCTAGCTCTTTCGACCAAGATGTGATGAGCACCTTTTTCACCAACTTCCTCAAGAAGCAAGAGGAGACTTTCCAAGCTACACTCACCACCGCCCTTAAGACCCAAGCTAAAACTTTCACCAATGCTCTCAATACTCAGTTAGCAATTTTCACTATTGCTCTCAATTCTCAATGCCAATCCATCATCAATGAGGTCAAGGAAATGACCAATGCCATCATCACTCCTCCCCCTGCTCAGCTTGCTTCTGCTCAAGCTGGAATAGCCATGCCCCCACTTCTACCCCCCATTATCGATCTCACCAATAAAGGGAAAGCTCTCGAAACACCCACCTTTCCTCCTTGAAATGTGAATGCCACAACTCACACTGTGAATCCTTTTCAAAATGGGGATTTCTTAAGCCTTCTCAAAGCTAAGAAATTGATGCAAAAGTTTGAGACCATAGAATGATCTATCAAAAATATCAAGAAGCGCGAAGACATGATAGATGTCAATTCTCTTGCTCTTTTAACAAATGCTAAAGTTCCACCAAATTCAAAATGCTAGTCATAGACAAATTTAATGGCACCACATGCCTTAAGACTCACCTCAAGATGTATGTAGGCGCCATGAGACCCTTTGGTGTTGATGATGATCTCCTTGCTTAGTTATTCCAACAATCCTTGACCGGAGCTGCTGTCGAGTGGTTATTAGATATCAACCAGAATCACAAGAAAACATAGGATGACATCTGCAATGCTTTTGTTAGGCAATACCACTATAACATCGAGGTGGATGTTGGGATTTGGAGACCATTAAGTAAGGGCAAAGAGAATCCTTCATCACGTTCCTTACAAGGTGGAGGGCAAAAGCAACTTAAATGGTGAACCATCCATCTAAAGTAAAGCAAATTGACATCATTGTCAAGAATCTCCTCCCCTAGTACCAGACGCATCTGCGAACTCAATACCTCCCTAACTTCAAAACTCTCATTATCACTACCTCTAAGATCAAGGATTTGATTCAATTAGGACAAATCAAGGATGAATCCCCTAGGTATCACAAGAACAACAGTTACACCACCAACTCCACCACCTAAAGAGAGGGGGAGGTAAATATTGTGTCCTGTCACCAGCCGATGAAGTTAGAAATAAGGAGGACTTTTTTTGAGCTGGGCATGCCCCTCAGTGTCATTTACAAGAAAGCCTTAGAGGCTAATATGGTCAAACCTCTAGTACCACAACCTCTCCAAACCTCTTGCCCAAGGGTTATAATGCTAATAAGCACTGCGACTTTCATCAAGGGTCGGGGCATAAAACTGATGTGTGCAAGGCTCTAAAACACAAAATTCAAGACTTCATTGATAACAGAGACATCATTGCTCCTAGAACTAAAGTTTAGCACTACCATCAATCCTTTTCTGAACCACCAAGCTCACCCGATCATCTCAAGCTTAACCTAATAACTGGTACTTTGGGAAAAGTGGCAGCGCTACTATGCCCCTATCCAAGTCTTTCAAGTCTACACCTGAGTCCTCTGAGTCTGTCTGAGTTTGAGTATATGTCTAAGTCTTTTGAGTCTTTTTTTGTATTAAATTTTTCTTTGAATTTGAGTCTGTCAAGTCTTGTCCTTTTGAGTCTATATTTCACATTCTAGGCTTATTCTTCAATGTACTCATATTGGGACTTCTATCAGTAATAAAAAGTTTAAATTTTCTAATTTGCTTTAATTTTTCTAATTTATCTTTAAATGGGACATCTTAAAAAAAAGGCAAAAAAAAAAAAAAAAACAAAAATGTGCAAAAGGCAAAAGGATTAATTAATTATGGCATAAAGAAAAAGAATAAAAAATCAAATACATTGCATTTGCATAGTAGTAGCTCATGAGTTGTTCTGTACAAGACAATATAGGGATGATCTAAGCATCGCAGTTCATGAGATCTTGACCTACACACATAAGAAACCTATCAAAGCGAAGCTATGGAGAATGAAGACAAAATATATCAAAAGGCATCATGACCAGCTGAATGCCATTAATGAAAAGAGAATCAATGCTCCATACAAAATTCAAGTTTACCTGTGGGGACTAACTAAGCGCCTCAATTAGAAAGCAAAAGACAAAGGTTTGCAAGAAGGAAATCTAGTTTTGGAAGAAATTGAGGCTCCCATTCATGATCCAAGAGGAAGTTCAAGCTAAAGTAGGCTGGATAGTACATGCTTAAGAAGATCTTATTCGACGGAGGCACCATCTTCACGGACATGGACGGAAGCAAATTCTCCCATCATGGCAACCTGGATTAGCTGAAACGATTCATCATCCAAAGATGACATCTGCATTTCATTTTCGTTTTTCATGCATATGTAATCAGAACTATGTGGACATGATTCTCCCCAAAAAAAAAACCTACAGAAAGTGATATAAGGGATATGTAGGCAGCCCGACTCGGGTGCGATCCAAATCATAATACATAATATTTTATTTGCATCGCATTCTCATTTTCTTTGTGCCTAATACATCACTCACTTAATTCTTTAGCCTAAACCACAAAAAAAATTAAAAAAAAAAAGGAAGAAAAGAATGCTCGCTAAGCTGAAAACCCAAAAGGGAGGCTTAGGCAGAAATAGAGCAAAAATAAAAGATATCTCATTTAATAGTGATCAAATTTTGCAAAATACAAACTCATCATAAAGGATAGCCCTTTCAATGTCGTCTATAGCTTATCCTATTTCATGTAGTCTTGTCAACCTATAATTATTTCGAATAAAAAGAAAAAAAAAAAGGTCATGTCTGAAGTCATGGTCCAGCCAGTCTTTCTCTATCTCCTAAGTTGTACATCTCTCGTGTCCTCATCAAAATCAAAGTTTTCCACAATCTCCTCAAATAGGCACACCCCTCTTCCATGTCTCTATAGCTCCTTATGCCACAACAGTAGAAGTACCAACAAAATTAGAACTGTTCACCATAGCAGTATTGAAAATCCTCTCTTGAGTACCAGTAGTCCTGAAACTACTTCCAAAATTCCTCCTATGTAGTTCAGAAATTACAATACCCCTTTTTGCCCTAATTATAGCAATCCTTATCTAAAGCACCATTGTAGTGTCATCCTATCTCACTATAGTCATAATGTACTTTGTCACCACCACCGTAGTTTGAGTCACTACTGTAACCTGCGGTGTCGTATTTCTAGTAGATCCCTAAGTCTTCTTCAAAGATTGAGTCATTCCCTCTGTTTGTGCTACAATCCTTTTGCTATTAGTTACTCCTTCTTAATCTCTCCTTCCTCAGCTACATCACTCTTTATTCCCCTCAGCAGGGCAGCCTGGTACTCTTTCTCAACTAGCGAAACTACTTTTATAAACCACCTGTCATACCTCTTTGTCGCCCCAAGTAAAATTCCAAAATAAATAACATGATAACTCCTCAACTAGCCATCCCCTAATAGCTTTAGCAATGGGAGCTGTGATTTGTACAGACTCTAAGAAAGGAAAATTGGGGCACATCCTGAGTTTGCCTCATTTGCCTCAAGACCTTTATCCCCTAGTGAAAAGTCATTCAAACCAAGCCTAATAGGCAAACTACTCAACATCCATAGCCCCCAGTCATGAGAGATCCAATCATTTACTATTGGCAGTGCTAAAAATGTGTCCTTTGAGGGCAAGTTGCAAGCAACCATCCTATCTGAACTCTAACTGAGTCTCAATAAAGCATGTGCAAACTGAAAAGCAAAGGCCACCACCTGAAAATGATCTATCGGCCACACTTCCAAGATAACCTAAAACCTAAAACAGACACCCACAAAGCACCCCCAATAGAAAGGGTAAGAACAAACAAAATTTTCTCACTTGGTGAATAACTGGCAAGACAATTCATTTTTTTAAATCCTAAACAAAGCAGTCAAGGCTCATCAGTGTCTTTGCCAGTATAGCTCCAACCACAAAATGCCTCTATTCCATTTGCCACTCTGGCATCACCCCAATTAATAAACCCTTATCCAACTCTCAAACAAGGCCATCATCTTGAGTCTCTGCCCTCTTATATCTCCTTGGTCACGGGGATCATGGAAGTTCTCAATTACAGCGATCAAATTTACTTGACCATCACTAATCATCGTCTGGCTTATGACATCCTGAGACAAGTCTAAAAAAAATTCAAGAAAATGCCAGACTATGAACTCTGGCACCACCAGAGTTGCCTCTGAGTCATAGCCAAGCCATAGCATTGAACTTCCCAAAGGTGGGACACAACTCCTCTTTAATAGCACCAAAATAGAAAACATGGGCCACCATATTCCAAAACTTGAAGCAAACCATTAGAAAAATCTCAATCCACTCGAACTCCTCATAATGCCACCATGGCAACTATTCTATACCAATCCAAGTTGAGTTCTCAACCTTGTCGAGTTTCTCAATCCATAAATACATGGCTCCATAGAAGCAAAAGTCACATGAAAAAAATTGCATTCACAAAGCAAATGCGTGAATCTACCCTCATGCATCCATGCAATCATCCATTACAGACATCATCACAGATCATGCATGGCATAGAAGTCAAATAAAAGGTTTATGAATTCTAAAACATGCATGCATCATCTATGTACTAGCATCTATGTAATCATCTATAATCATGCACTATCATGCATAAACTGAGCCAATAGCCTCACTGACATCTCTTAAAGCTTACTAGTACTTCTTCAAAGCTGACCGACACCTTCTAAAGTTAACTAGTGATTCCTCAAAGATGACTGACACCTCTTAAAGTTGACCTGTGCTTCTTTGAAGCTAAATGATACCTTTCCAGATACTAATTAATGAAGTGTAACTTCCAAAGTCCCTTTACTCTTGGCAAAGTTCCTTTGAGCCTTCCAAAGGGCCCAAACCCTCACATTTAAAAGCCCAAGTTTCTTTGGCGCAACTGAAATCTTTTCAAAGTATGTCAAGCTGATTCGCCATAGACCGAGGCTCTCCTCCTATCAAAATCTTTTTAGAATTTCTTGAATTGACTCTCCATAAGCCAAGGCTCTTCCTTTACTGAAAATTTTTCAAAATCTGTCAAGCTGACTCGCCATAGGCCGAGGCTCTCCTCCTATCAAAATCCTTTCAAAATCTCTTAAGCTGACTCACCATAAGCCGAGGCTCTTCCTTTACTGAAATCTTTTCAAAATCTGTGCAACCGACTCACCATAGGCCGAGGCTCTCCTCTTATCAAAATCTTTTCAGAATCTCTTAAGCCGACTCGCCATAGGCCAAGGCTCCCCTACCTAAATCTTGTTAGAATCCCTTGAGCTGACTCGCCACAAGTGAGGCTCTCCCTTTACCGAAATCTTTTCAGAATATCTAGAGTCGACTTGCCATAAGCCTAGGCTCTTTCTTCACCAAAATCTTGTTAGAATCTCTTGAGCTGACTCGTCATAGGTTGAGGTTCTCCTTTCACTAAAATATCTTGTCCAAAATTCTCTTCCACCTATAAATGTCTAGAAATGATCACCTAGACATCTATGTGATTCCTTTTTCCATCTCTTTTATCCAAATTTATCAATTTCACCTATAAATGTCTAGAAATGATCACCTAGACATCTATATGGTTCCACTTTTCACCCTTTTTACCCAAATCATCTTTATCTCTAACATTAAGACCAAACAAATAGCTTTGATTGAGATTTACCTAAATCTTCTTTACCTCTAACATTAAGGCCGGACAGATAGTCTTAATTGAGATTTATCTCAAATCATCTTTATCTCCAACATTATGGCCAACAGATAGTCTTGATTGAAATTCACCAAACCTTCTTTATCTCCAACATTAAGGTCGGACATATAGCCTTGATTGAAAATCACTAAACCTTTTTTATTTTCTAACATCAGGGCCAAACAGATAGCTTTATTTAAAATTCGCCAAAACCATTCTTGCATCCAACGTCAAGGCCAGACTAATAGCCATTGACAAAACCTCATTTATCTTGGGGGCATCCTTCTAAAGGACCTAACAAGAACACACAAGCTCATAAGCTGACATGGCATCTCTTCTCAATGTTCACCATTATTAGAATTACCTTTAGTTCAAAGCCAAATTTGATGAGGGGGTAGCTGTGAACCCTTATTTCAGCACCTCCAAAATTAAATTCTAAACTCCTCAAAACTAACCGAAGTATTCCTAGCACAATTTGACGCCTTTCCTACCCTAACCAGACCTTCTATATTAGACAGTATTTTTTCAAAACCGATCGGATTCTCTCTCAAACTGACTACTCAAATATTCTAAAATTAATTTCGAATCTATCAACATTGACTGATAATTTTTTTGAGCTCTAAAACTCCCAAAAACTGACCTAGAAGCCTCGCAAAAAAAAACTAGCTAGAAAAGCGTGTCAAAAACTGATGCAGTTCCGCGTCAAGGGCAACGTGGATCAGCGGCTGCATCACTCTGACAAGGCCAGCCGCCCCGCTCTTAGCAGGCTGAAATGCCCAAAATGCCCTTTTTTGATTTTATTTTTTTTTAGTATTTTTTAGCCATATCCTTTTCATTTTTTAACATTTTCACTTCTCAAGTCACCTTCACCTCATTTTCCTATAAATAACCCTTCAATTTCTTTATTTCTAAAACACACCTGGAATTAGAGTTGATAGCTATCCTCTAATTCCTCTCTTCTTCTCCTTCTAACCACTCTCTAATTAATTAATTAATTTTTTATTAATTAATTACCTCACCCTAACCAAGTTAATTAATCTTTTTAATTAACTAAAACTCTTTTTTTAATTAAAATTAATCACTCAATTAATTAATTAATTAATCTTTTTAATTAATTAATTAATCAATTTTTTTCCAAAATTAAATCAATCCTTTTTCTTAATCCACCCTTCATCCAAATTAATTAATTTATCATTTTAATTAATTAATTAAGCCATCCATTTCATCACAATAATTAGTTAATTAATCATTTTAATTAACTAATTAATCCCCAATCAATCTGATCAACCAGTCTCGATAAAATGAAATTTTGGTCCGGTAAAACCCACTGTTCAACAAAAGCAAAGGTATCAGCCTTTTCCTCTCAAAACATCTAAACCAAAATCAATCTGATCAATTCCTAAACCCCTCCACTTAATTGTGAAATGAACTACGTGAGTTTTAATTCTTATTTAATGGGGTACGTATGCATGTTTAAAATCTAAATCCAAACCTCAAATCCAAATCTCAATCAATCTCCTTTCTCCTTTTAATTAATGTAATTTGTGAATGTTTCATTTTAATTTCTCATTGCATTCATATCATGCTCATGCATTAAATTATAATTGTCATATAATATTTATCATTTATGAAATCAATTTTTCAAAGTTAAATTAAACTTAAGAGCCAAATCGTGATTATTTAACTTAAAACTTAATTCCCGAACTCAACCTGGTTCGAGACTAGTGATCTTATCCTTCAGTCAATTAATTACAAAATTAATGAATTGGAGTTAAAATTGGGTTTTTTTCTTAGTTTTCCCATTTAAAATAAATTAAAGTGACGACTTTCAAAATCATTTACAAAATCAACCAATCCGAACTTGAGGATTCCATTGTAAATCTAAACTCGAATGAGCATTCCAATTCCCCTTAGTAGACCGAATTGATGCTCAGGCGAGGCCTCACAAATGGAAAAAGGAGATATGAGCTAGAAAAATATGAAATCCTTTGTGCAAAAGAGTAGAGCAAAGAGTACAAGCAAAATGACAAATACAAGAGTGAAGAACCCTAAAGAAGAGGGAAAAAGGGTATTTAAAATTTTTAGGGAAACTACTCACATCATTGCGCCATGGAAATCAAAAAGACATCTGCAATTATTTTATTAAATTTGTGGCCATTACAGACATCACATGTCAATACTCACCCTTAAACGGCTAGTGCATTAAATATGATATCTTAGTTGTCGAAAGCCTAGCAAATATGCATGGACTATATGGCTTCTCTTGAAAGACATATAAGCTGAGATGAAGACTTCTTGCTAAGTGAACATAATGATCTACAAAAGTAACGACTATAGCAAAAAGGGTTAAGGAAAAGCAAAATTGTTTGAGTTGAAGTCTCGAATATCCACTTCGATGAAATAGGAGTCCTCTGATAAAGGATAAAAATTGACTGAAGTTCATTTGGATTTAACTCATGAGAAGTCCACTGATGATGCCAAGCCTACTTAGCAAAGAACTCACATCTCATATGGACCTAAGGTCTTTAGCCCACCAACAAAGTCTTCTCCAACAAGAAACCAAGGACTCTCTGTCTCTCTCTCACACTCACACCCCCACACCCATGCCCACCCCATGCTTTCTATGCACGCAACACTCACACCTTGAATGCAATGGTGCTCGCACCATGTAAAGTGTACAAGAGTACAAATTACCAGAAACGGACTCGCATCAAGATGGCACATCACTCCTAACACCTTTGAGATCATACAATTTGGCATATCCCAATATACCCTGATAGGGTGTATATAGTGCTCAACAGTGAACTGGGAAGTGACACCTATCCCTCTAAGGACATCATTATACAGGGCATAAAAGCCTAACCACATCTTCAATTTAAGGTAGCTAGAATTCTATACTTTCTCACCTTCATTCTTTCTCTCAAATATTTAGGTCTCAGAGAAAGACTTCCCTTCTCTCCAGCCACCGTGCTAACTAGTTCGATATTGATTTAGGTGTCAAAAAGTTTTCGCTGAGCAACAAACCTGACACCCTTGACACTATCTTTCTTACAGGCCTTGAGTCCAATCCACATTCATCTTAATTGATCCTAGACTAATCAATTAGTGGAAAGTAAAAAAAAAAAATAAGGCAAATGGATTGAATGTTAAAATAGGATTTTTTTTTTTATATAAAATAAATTACTTATTTCAGTTTTCAAATACAGAATTAAGTCCACTACACGGGGAAAAAAACCTTCATTAAACACTGAGATCGATAATAATTAAAATAAAATTGACAGATATTAACATTTATGGCAATTATCAACGCCTTTAAAAAACATTGACTTTAAATTTTGATTCTTACAAATAAAAACTTGCGCCTCCGGTGCTCGTACTCCCAGCTTATCATACCAAACACAATTCTCTCCCAAAAATCGAAAGCTTTCATCAGGCCAAAAAATATTGTTACGAAGAGAACAAAATTCCTAGATAAACAGCCCTATAACCGACAGATGAAAGCCTATCCTAAGCACATCGTTATCAACAATATTCAGTACTGCTCAGGCATGGTCACCATCAATAACATTAATTTCAATTCATCTATCTGCTAAACAGAAAAAATGAAATTTATGTCAAATTTTAACCGATCAAAAAAGATTAATAGCTACTTGATCTCTCTTATACAAACAAAAATTAGCATAATATAATGTTTATGTTACAACGAGATTCATAAATAAAAGTTGAAAAAAAGAGAAAAAGGTTGAGCTATGAAGGAAGTACCCTCCAGTTCTTTAAAATTTACATGGTCAACATTGCTTTCTTAGTTAACAGCAAGAGCCCAAATCTCAATAAAAACCAAAAAGTAAGCTACGGAAGTAAAAGCACCTTTAACAATTCTATGCCTGTAATGGAATTGCAGCTCCGCTTGTGTAAGCTGCACCCTTGACTTTCTTATGTGAACCATCTCTATCTTTGTTTGATTTCCGTTTCTTTGAACTTTTCTTCCCTTTCACTGCTTCAGGAGTATTCTGTTGAACATCCCCAGCGTGTTCTGCTAAAAGCATGCTGTCCCCATCCTTGACATTAGAGGATATACAAGACTTGTCCTTTGCTTCTGCAGTTTGAATATCTGGCTCAATAACTGACATTCCTGTCAAAATATAGTCCACCAAAAATGTGCTTCTTACGAGTCGGTCTATCCTACTGAAATGCCTGTGAGAATATGGGATAAGGCCTTCAAGAAATTCCCCAATCCCTCTTACCTGAAAGACAATAACAGCAAGCAGGTACACTCAAAAAGTAAGCACAGACTGCAAGGGTCAGATAAAGTCTACTGTAGTCTGTAGACTGTGCCTCCAGTCAACCCAAGCAATTGAGCCATGAGTGAACAAAATTAACTTGAATGCTTTCTTTTATAACCTTGACAAATAAGAACAAAAATAAGCTAAAGCCAATCACCTCAAGAATATCTGTTGGAGGAAGGATGTTGAAAACTCGAAAGAGGATGTACTGTGCAACATGACACAGCTTTGGTTTTGTATTCCATTCTCGCACATACTCAAAAAGTAGACAAAATTCTTCCTTGCCAAGAGCAAGGAGGGCTCTCTCTATTTGATACTCAGCTCCTCTCTTCCTGCATGGACATGTGGTTAAGACTAGAAAAAAATTAACACTTGCATATGTTGTCATATTACTTGCTTACCTGCTAAGTTCAGCAAATAACTCAAAAAGTTTATGAGGTCTGCGAAGTTCAAATGCTATTTGGATAGCTTTGGCGTAGTCAGCATCTAACACAGCATTTTCCAATTCTTGACCTTTTAAAACTCTGTTTTCCTGTACATATAACAGGGTGGACATATCCAACAAAATAGTATTATTAAAAAATTTAACATTGGGATTAATAAAAATAGTCATTCAGCGAATATCCAATAGATTTGGAGGTTATCACCTCTTTACAGAAAGCTTCCTCTTTATCAGAAGCAGTCGAGTCATACCACATATTGAGAACTCCATCACTGCCACCTGTTGCAAGCATTTCTGTCCTTTTCCCAACAGCCAAGGCCCAGACCTGCAGAAAAAAAATATGTATAATGAGCAATAAAGAACACAACAAAATTGGTTGATGGTTTAAAGACCTCTAAATTCTATGAACTGATGAAAAGCAGACAGATTTTCAAACATCCATTTTAAGAAATGGAAAAGAAATTAAAGGGGAAAAAAAAGTTAAATCGTTATGAGCTTATATATACATGCAAAAAAGTCCTCGCGTTTGATCAAGAATATATATATGCACAAGACAGGGAGCAAAGCTAACCATCCAAATGTTAAAATACTTATGGAACATGCTAAGCACCTAAGCCCTAAAAGTTAAAAGTTGACAATTTGCACCATCCGATTTGAACTCATCTGTCCACTTGAAACATTAGCATTTCTTCATTTACTCATTCATATTTCTCTTAATCACCCATCTAGAGGAGGCTAGCAGATGCAATCATTTAAACTATTTCAGTACTTATTCCTGAATATCTAATAAGTCAATGAATTAAAGTACTAGATAATGAAACATGTGGCTCATTAGATGCTAACTAGCATAATTGTCAAGGATTTCCCATCCATCTTCCTTCAGCCCACTAATTGCATTTGTTTTTACAATCCAAAAGAAACTTAAAATTTTAGGAAAAGCCAAAGGCTAATTATACAGAAGTGATTTGATAGGACCAAATAGGAAATCCTTTGTTTCTCCCACTTTTGAAAGTTCACCATGATATTTCTATTTGATAAAGGATTAGTTTCAGAGTCAACATGGCATTTAGAAGTAACGTCTATTGCATGGACTCCACTGATCACTTTCCGCCCTGGCCCAAAAGAAGTTTAAGAATAACTCGTAATAGTCCCTTTTTCTTTCTTAGAAATGCATTCTTTGGTTCTTTATCCCAAAATCTGAACCATTGTGCAAGTCCTATTACTGTAGTGAAAATCATACATGATACCTCAGTGTTGATAAAATCATTTAGTACATCTCTTGGATAGCAATTTGTCTCCTAAAAAATTATTCCGTGTAAAAGCAAATGCAATCCAGGTTAACATCGCAATTGTTATCCTTCACTACCAAACAAATTAACAACACCAACTCATAGATGCAAGATGGTAAATGCCATGTAGCTTTTCAACTTCTTGCCTGCTTTTATGCACACAGATAATGCAGAAACGTGTCAAAAGAAACGTGTCAAATTTGTAACACACTAGAAAAAGTAACCTATGATTACTCAACAATAGGTCAAAATCCAGAACCATTTAACCAAATATAACAATACTCAGAGGTGAATTGTTCAAAAATATTAAAGAAAATAATCACCTTGTCCTCATGCCGATCATATGTGGCAATGCACTCGTTCGTTTTTACTGTCCATAGCTTTACCAAACCATCAGCGCCTAAGAATATTTATCAACTGGATTAAATATCATCACAAAGATAAAGAATATTCAAGAAGTTAAAGTAAGATTCATTACCACATGAAACAAATTGGGTGCCACGGGTAAGAAATGCTGCTCTTAATACACTCGATGTGTGCCCTTCAAATGTTTTTAAGCAAGACCCATCAGTTATAGCCCATATCTTTATTGTTTTATCGCCAGATGCTGTGATGACACATTGATCAATGGGTGAAAACTCAACAGACCAAATTCCTCTTTTATGCCCTTTAAGTACTACTACAGATACTAGATCTGGAAGCCTCCATACACAAGCAGTCCGGTCCTGAACACAAAAACAGAAACAAAATGATATTTGTAAATTAACCAGAGAAAAATAAACAGAGAACTACACAGTTATTATATACTCTACAAACCTGGGAACCACTACAAATCAAACTATCATTTGGTGCAACAGCCAACGAATTTATATCCTTATCATGAGCTGCTACAACTGCTTTTGCTTTCAAATTAACAGGTTGATCCATATCATTTGTGATACCATCAAAACTCCATACCTTGATAGTACGATCACTGCAGAAGGATGACATAGGTTATTCTTGAAATATGTTGTGGATGAAAAGATCAGATAGGGGGAAAAAACAGAAGCTTAAAAAATTAGAAAGAGAGAGAAAGAGAAAGAGAGAGAGAGAGAGAGAGAGAGAGAGAACAAGTATACTCTTATTTAATCCCCAAAAAAAGCATTTGTTCACACACCAGAAAAAGCAGCTTTCACGTTAAGTCAATTATTCAGCTAGATTGTTTCGGGAAAGAAACAATTTAATTGAGCCGAGAAGAATGAAATGACAGAATAGCTTGTATCATAAAGCCAACAGCTAATTACAATCCCACAAACTACTACTTACTAAATACATAAGCATCCTAATTGCAATACAAACTCTAACCTTAACCAAAGCTTCTCTGCAATTAAGCCTCTTCAACATCCATATGAAGAAAAAAAGAATTACCAAAAAAAAAAAGGAAAAAAAGAAAAGCTAACAGTCTCATATATAAACCAAGAAAAAGATTGACCATTAGTTTTCAGAAGGAAAAATTAGACTAGTGTCTGAACTTATGAAAATTTGCTATATTGATGTTTGAACAATTTTTTTGTCTAACGAGTTTCTCAACTTTTAAAAATAATATCATACAAGTGTTTTTAGCTATTTTCCAATCACCGGAGTGCTGATTTGCAACTCTAAAATCTCTAAGATTGGAGAAAGGACAAGATGAAAAATTTCTAGGTCATTAAATACCAAAATAAGATTTTAAATGGAGTTGTGGGTTGTTAAATACCAAAATAAGATTTTAAATGGAGTTGAAGAGTGCAAATCAAGAGATTTTAGAGTTGCAAATCAACACTCTAGTGACCGAAAAACGGTTAAAAACACTTGTATGAAATTATTTTTAAAAGTTAATACACTTGTCGGACAAAAAAGATTGTTGAAACACCAAAATAGCAGATTTTAAAAAGTTTAGACACCAGTGATATAATTTTTCTTTTTCAAAAATAAATGGGACACATAAGCGGGCAATCATTACCAGTGCACCAAATTCAAATAATAGTTATTATGGTCATTACATGTATGCAATGCATCTTTTCTTTTTCTTCTTGCTGGCAGATCTAGTTTTCTTTCCCCCCAATATCCCCCCATTCTTTCTGGTAGTGATAAGGCAAGGTATTTAATCTTCATTTTCTTTTGTGATAGATACTAAAGTTGATTGATAATAATGAATACGTAACATGAATACCATGTCTTCTTTTAATATATCTATGCTCATTAGTAGGTTGCTTCTCTCAATTTTAGTCGACTCTTTAAATATCTTTTCATTTGATGCATTCTGCAAGTTTTGACAAAAATAAAAAAAAAGGCATAGCAGCAGGGCTGTGACTTAAAACTATGATGATGACTTCTTAAACAACTTGTTTCCCAGTTTTGGATATTGCCCTGGAGAAACATGATGTAAAAGACTACAGGAATAACTGGTAAATACATTAGCACTCACCTGCTACCACTAACAAAGAAATTCTTCCACTTCTTTGAAAATGCAACAGTTCCAACACCTCCCATGTGACCTGTGCCAACACCAATACAATTTCTGCTTTTTGAATCCCACAACCTTACCTATATTGAGAAACCAATTTCACTTAAAACAAGAGATTAAACATATAGAGTTGCAAAAATATACTATGATGAAACACCTGAGGCAAAATTAGCCCATCACGGTAGTTGTCTGGAAATGTTATATAAAGACAACTTACAGTCAGACCATCTACATCCACATTAACAGCAGAAAAAAGGACCGGAAACTTACCGTATTGTCCTTACTTCCTGTTACTATAAGCGTCCTTCCAGATCCTGATATACAGGTATCAAGGCACAATACAATTTCAGTATGACCTGCCAATACATAGGAGCACGACATAGTTTCCAGGTCATACACTCGAACCTGCATTGTGCAAGACACATATTAGGAACCAAAACTTGAGAAAAGATTTCCAAAATTAATAGCATGTATGCATAACTAAAATTTCTCTAATTCTCTGGATCAGCATGCATGGATAGTCATCTTTCACTAGTAGGAAATCAAACACATTGAGAGGCTTATGTATTTCTATTCTTGTCATGGGAGACTGTCCATAGCCCATTTCAACCCCATTCACAAGACCATGAAGTAAGGGGTTCGAACCTAACCTATCTAGTTTTAGTTGCAAATGGCACCACTGAACAAGCAGTTTGCAGAAACAGACATTTAGAAGGCAAAGCGAGAGACCGGGAAAAGAGCCATTGGAAGGTGATTGTCAATATAGCTATATACCATAACGATATAGGGATACTCAAGTTGATCCACAGACACAGGAAAATTGGAAGACTATCATAGGAAGCTGATTTGCTTAGCACATCAAAGGACCAAAAATCTTCTTTTTTTTTCTTATGAACAATTAAATCCTAACGCTCATCCTAACCTTTCAACTAATAGATATAATCAACATTAACTACCATTAATCAGGTATAATTTAACTCACCTACATCCAAACATAGTATCTAGTCTTTCCTCCATATATCAGCACATAAAACACTTCAGGGAATTAGTTTAAAGAAATTTTCACTTTACCTGTTCAAGATTTGTTGCAACAGCAAGCAAATTTTCCTCCTCGCCCAAAAACCTCATATCTAGAATCTCTTCATTGTACCCAATAAGCCTCTTGCTCAACACTAACTTGATCTTCTCTTCAGAGAGTTCAACTGGTAAATAGAATAGAAACTGCTGATCAGCAGTCACACAAAGCAATCCTTGATCTAAAGGAAGGATAGCAACAGCAGTAAAGCCTCTTTTTGCTTCATCCATGTCTGATGTAACAGTAACATCTGAGGACTTTTGCTCATAAAGGCAAACTGCACTGTCAAAACAGATACATAATAAGATTAAGAGTCATACAGCTCATTTCAATCTAAAGGAAAACTAATTATGTTAAAAAATCAAAGAGAATATCCAGTGCCTGTTATTAATATAGACTTCCTACAAATTACTTGGGAAGTATCTTTGTATTATACCGTTCAGAGTTCCATATCCGTACAATCCCTCGTTCACCAACTGTTATAAAATAAATTGCTGAAGATCCATTTTTGTTTTTCCCACTCTGCTGACAGTGTGAAACCAGAAATGAAGAAAATTGAGTCCCCGAAGGAATTACACACAGAGCTTCCAGCACCTCATATGTTGGAATTGTCATCTTAAAGATATAGTCATGAAGGTCCCACACGTTCACCACCTAAAATCATTAAAACATCAGTATTAAGTTAGCAATTTGTCTATGCCAGTAATGCCTAAAGGACCAAGGCGCATCAAGGCTAGAAGGGGTCCTGGAGCCTAGGCACAAGGGGCAAGGTGCAGGCGCATGCCTGAGAGAGGTGGAGCGCAAAAAAATAAATAAAAAAATAAATAAAAGGAAAATGAAAGAAAATTCAAAATAAATTATTACCATGTACAAGAAATTCAACAAATTAATTATTTAACCAAATAAACACTTAATAATCATAAAAAAAATTTAAGATATTAACTCTGTTTAACCAAATGAATACTTACTACTCATAACAAATTCAAGAAATCAATTCTATTTAACTAAATTAGTGGTTAATATTTATAAGGTACATCCAAGAAATGAACTCTTTTCTAAAAGAAAGTGACAAAACTCTCAAAGCATCATTGCTAAGAATCTAAACAAGAAAAGAAAAACACAATATACAAATTCAAAATGCATGCTTGAGAAAAACAAAGAGTTAAGAAGGGAGAAAAGGAGAAAAAAAAAAAAAAAAGCAGATATGCATAAGCCAAGGCCTTACAAAATGAATTGTCTTTTATAATATTATTTTATTACTGCTTAAGTAAAAACTGGGAACATTGAAGGAGGAAAAATAAAAAGCGAGACAGACGGGAAAAAAAAAGGGTAAGTAGACTGAAAACAAAGAAGCCCCAAAACAGGACTGAAGGAGAGATCCAAGTCACCTGAACGCCAGAAATTGAAATACAGGCACCAAGTGACTCAAATGGTGGTGATCTGGCCAGATTCCGGCAACTTTCTGGTGACAGAGGTGGATCTCTAGTGACTTTTCTGGCACGTGGTAGCCAGATTCTGATGGATTGGCAAATTTTGAGTCTGATGGTGGTGGTGGCTATTTGGGGTGGGTGTCCTCATTGGAGGTGGAAGTGTAGAAGACACGCCCTTTTTTGGGCCTTGCGTCTTGAACAAGGTGTGCGCCTAAGCAAAAAGGCAAGCGCCTGAATGAGGTCACTCGCCTCTCTCTTGCAGAAGCGCTGGGCCATCGCCCAGCACACCTCAGGTGCGCCTTCAATAACTATGCTGGTAGTCAATTGCAAAGGACTAGGAAGAACCTAATTCATCGTGATGAAAACCATGACAAGACTTTTAAGTTCCTTTTTTCCTCTCCAATTTGGACAATCTGCCCACTAGATTTCTTATATTTAAAGATATCCAATTTGTGTATTTATGATACTATTGTTTTGTATTCTTAGTATCAAGGAAAAAGCTTCAAGGAAGTTTAGCATTTGATAAACATATCATACGTCTTTGGGGGTGATATTGGCCAGAATCTTACCTTATCTCTTCCAGCAGTGAGTAATGTCCAGCCATCTTTGGATACTGCCAAAGAGGTCACTGTTGAAAAATGTTTTTCAAATGTTGCAACACACTTCTTGGCTAGAAGATCCCAAACTTGTACAGTTGTGTCATCACTTCCAGAGAAAAGCTATTAAAATAAGAACGCATAAAATGATGAATCAATGACTGGAAGAGAAGGAAAAATAATTTCTTTCTTGGAATCAAATCCACTAGCAGATCACTATCTCCTGCTGTAACTGACACATATCCTTTTAATGAGCTTATATGCCATATGTAATGAATGTAAGCAGATATACCAAGTTCTGATTTTACACATCCAAAAATATAACACCGTAATAACATGGAAAGAGTTAGTAATCATCCACAAGGGCAGCAGCTATCTGCGGGGATGGAAGAGAAAAAAGTTTGTACCTCTGAGCACTCACTCATCCATTCCAGTAGATCACCTTTTCTACATAACATTTAACTGACCTGGCAAGAGTAAACATACTCCATTTCGTATTTTCAACCATGTCACTATGTCAGATTGAGGAGGCATTAAAACACAAATTGCCTGACCAATTTTACATACAATGCCTATGACAAGATCCAAAGAGATCTTATGGATAACCTAAACTGTGGTGCCAACAAAATTCTGAGGGAAAATTTATAGAAAGGCACCAAAATACTTGAACTCAACCCATTGATGCATCGATTAGTGTCAAGATATATACATTATATATTTAAGTACCTTCTTATTGATTATACTTACCACCTGTTCTTTGATTTGTTCACTCTTTTTTGTTTTTTCTTCAAAGAACATATCCCTGTTCTGAAAGATATTGGTAATTTCAAATTGTATCCTGGTTACTATTATCTGAATAAATATTTGCTTAAACCCTTCGCTTTTTCTCATAGTCTTTTGTGGCTGAGATTTTCAGTAGCAACGTTAGTTCTTTCGCAAGATATCATTTCATCAATACAATTGTTTATGCTTAAAGCATTTTTTTCTCTAATACAAATGCCTGTTATCATGATATAATATATTTAAAAATCAATATTTAATTTAAAATAAGTGTAAGGGCTCACTCAAGCAAAAACACTTGTGAGATAATAACATATAATGACAAGAAGCATAAAAACAGTGTAACTTACAAGCATTTTATTTGCATCAGGATGGAACATGATACTGGTCACAACCCCTTTATGGCCTTTGAAGTAATGAGTGCAGAAGCCACCATCAACATCCCAAACAAGGACTTTTCTATCAGCTCCTGCAGTTGCAAGCAAGCCTCCAGACCCATGGCAAGCCATGCCCATCACTGGACCGTCATGGCCCTGGCTCAATATAATGAACATCTTACAATTTTTAGCTCGAATGTATATATGATTGAAATCCAACTAGTAGAAAAATTTAAAAAAAAAATCCAATTTTTTTAATTTAATTTGTAGCAGTTTCCTTCATTTTCTCATTAAGTAAAAAAAACACATTTCAAGTTTACCTTCCATGAGCGAAGGCATTTCATAGTGGATAGGTCCCAGACCCTAATTTGCCTATTGTGACCAGCAGAAAACAACAATTCATCATCAGGACTAAGTGCCAAGGCCGTGACAGCCTCTGTATCACCATCGATACTTCCCCTTATTGCAGCGTTGGCCGAATCAACAATTTTGACGGCTTCTCCGCAGGCGCAAGCAATGAAGGAGCCATCCGATGACACCGCAAAAGGCCCCCCACTGTAGAACTGCTGCAGCGACGGCACACTCCTGTAATTATTCTTAATTTGCAGCGACGCCATGAAGATTAATCTAATTTAGATAGAGAATTGTGTATAACCTCTGTTAGTAGTCAATAAAATAAATAATCAACAAAGTAAGAAAATTCACTAGAAAGGAAAGGAAAAGGGAGTTAGGGTTTTTGATACTGACAAAAGTGAATGTTTAGGGTTTAAGTCAAAACTTTGGGTTGGTCAACAACTTCCTCGCTTTTATTTACGAAAATAGGAAATCAACGGTCGTGATATCATCATTTGGTTGAGGTAGGACTACACAGACTTTCCAAACCAAACCACGCCAACGAGAAGAAGTGCAGAGGCCAGGCCTAGGCAGCACATTGAAAATACTGAAAATCGGCTGTCTCTCTCTTTTTTTTTTTGGTCAATTTTATTCTTCTTCTTTTTTTTTTTTTTTAAACTGTCAATTTTATTCTTTAAATAAAGGAAAATGGGCACTTAAAAGAAAAAAAAATTGACATATTGAAAAAATAAAAGGTAAAAAAACTCATACTAAACTGAAATTCCAAATAGAGGAGGAGGAAAAAGAACTGTGACTTGAATATTTGGTGATGAAAGATAAGGAGAGATTTGAATGAAAGTTTTTTGATTTTTTGTGAAGTAGAGAAGAACTGAGAGAGATCCAAACATTGAAATAAAAGGAAAAATGCAAGTGAGTTATATTTTAGGATTTTATTTGTTTGGCTATTAAAATGAAAAAAGATCAGAAAATTAGGCTATCAGCAAGTTAGGGATACATGGGGAGTCACACACCCTTGTAAGGGGCGAACAGCCCTTTACTCAACAAGAGTGCAATCAATCTTGTTTCACCCTTGGGGATCAAACTGCAAATTTTCCACTCTTGAGATTGAAATGCAATTTTCAAAAATTCATTTTAAACCTCCAAACTTTGAGTATATAATACATTAAAATCAAAGAAATCCAATTGAACTCTAAAGCAAATCATTTTCCAAATCAATTTCAATTAAGTTTAAATTTAACCCAAAAATCGCATTATGAATCAATCTCCAAGTAAAAGCAAACTGTTTCTCCTCATCGGACTCCAAGATTGAAAATTAAGTGCTCACAATTGTTTCACTCCTATGACTTTAGGTTTGATGGACCATTTATTTCACTTTTTATTTTCCTTTTCTCTCTCTTCAATTGTGTTTTTTTTTTTTTTTTTTTTTTTGCAGGAACAACCCTCAATTGACACTCTACTAATCCTCCATTGCTCTCACAGTCAAACGCTAGTTGCCGTCGTACCAACTGAGCTGGTAAAGTAATAGCCCAATTGATAAATCCTATTTCAGTGGCAGCTTTTCTATCATCCTCTACTCACCAAATGCCAAGGCCACTGATTCATCAAATTGCTGACAGTAAACCACACAGTTCTTAAGAGCGTAATTGTTTGTCAATATTGCAAGCAACTTGTTGTTTCTTCTCTAGACCACTCTTGAGTTCTATTATTGTTTTGCCGTCTCTGGCTAGCCATTTCAGGCAATAATTTTTATTTTATTTTATTTCTATTTTAATTGAAAATCAAATAAGAAATCTTTTTCCTTTATTTTATTTTGTATAATAAATTAAATAAATTTAAAAAAATTTTGAATTTGTTTTCTTTGATTTATTCTTGCATTTTACTATAAAAAAAGTTTAGTTTGTCTTTCTTTAGTTTATTTTTGTACAATAATAAAAAAGGGGCAAAAAAAATTAAAAACAAAAGGTGTAAAATTTTTTTTCATCATGCCACCTCGTCATATAAAACTCATTGACAAGGGAACCAACAGTTCTAGTGTTTGGCCCAACCGTCAGATGGTTGTGGACCTAATTGTTCCAACCTCAAAGTTTTCCAACCCAATTCACACCGCCACGTATAACATTCTCTCTACTCGTTATTTACGCTATATTCAGAAATTTTCTTATGGAGGAAAAAAAATAAAGAAGAAAATAAACTTTATTTTCCACCCTTTTCTTTTTTACTATTTATTTTCATTTTCTTTTCAAAATGGAGAGAAAATACAAAAGGAAAAATAAAGTTTATTTTCCTTTCTCTCTTTATTTTCCTCCCTTTCTAAACAAGAAAAAGTTATTTTACACTTTTTGTCTTCTCTTATTTTCCTTCCTCCATTATTTTTCCTCTTTCCAAACATAGGCTTAATTCCTAATAGGTATTTAGATAGTCATACTATACAGAAATTAGGAATTGTTGATAATATGAATAAATACTTATTTGCTAGTGGTTAGGAAAATTTTTCATTTATGCAAAAACTAACTTTTGATTCATTATTGTTGGAATTTTTGAGTACCTTGATCGTTGAAAAAAACATTCCTAACTTATTTGTATGCTAGTATAAGATTTAAGGTGCGTTTAGGATTATTGTTAGGAGTTAAAAAAAATACTTTTATAATGTTTTTAATTTAATTGATTGATTTTTATTATATTTTATAAATTGCTTTTTCAAACATGCTTCTGGAAAAAGTATTAATTAACCTACTTCTGCTTAAAAGCAGTTTTAAAAAATATAAAAATTTTTATTGAAAAACACTTTTGAGAAACTCAATCCAATGCATTTGTCTGGCTTTGTTTCTTCTAAGGGTGGTACTTATGATGCAAGTAGTACAAAATCTTCGCATCTTACTTATCTTACTTTTAGATATTTACACTAATTTATATCTTATACCATTTGTGGGCAAGGTGATAGCAATGGGGTTGTCACTCGGACTAAATTGCTTTTCATATATTGCATGAAAAATGGCATTAAGATCAATCTCGATGTATTTTTTAGCTTACATTTAGATCATATTGCCTCGGGTAAGCGAGGCAAGGTATGTGTTGGTGGGATTATCACTGCCATTGTAAAGACAGTTTTATGATTTTCATGCAGATGCCATCACCTTAAGGAGAATACCAAAAAACCATTTGTGAATGAGAAAAAGTTTGAAATCTGTGGGATTGTTGGGAGAGTGAGGAGAAGGTAATACAGTTATGTCATCCAACAAGATACCTCACAATCAACCATCAGATAACGATTCAGAAGAGTCAGACAAGGATGCTCCATCAGACCAATTGGATGCCTTTAAGCGGGTAATGGTTGTCCATTTGGATTTTATTGATAAACGCTAGATGACCGAGGTTTATCGGTAGCATGTTGATGATATGACCAGTCTTGCTATGCCTCAGCAATCATTTAACTCTTACTTTAGTATTACTCTATCACATCTTGCCTTTTGAAATATGATGATCTTAGGACATAGGGTGACATAAAGTCATCTAAACCTATAGAACTTATTATAACACTATATTAACTAGTACATGGCAAATACATTCCCCACGAATCATAGCCCAAGCTCATATACATCTATAGCATGTATACTAGCTATTTATCATACATACTAGCATTTACCCTTATATGGTCAATTAATTACTCAAAAGTCTCACACCATATTAACATTCATAATTTATATCATATTTATAGTATTTAATTAAGAGGCTATAACCATAAGTAATCATCCAAAATATAATCCCCCAAGTAAGACAGTAATAATAAAGTGACCTTTGGAGCTCTAATATAATACTTCCAATACATAGATACCAAGATAAATACGATCACAAACAGGCAGAGTATTTCAAGTGATAGGATGAAACTTGAGAGGGTCACCTTGCTTGATCTTTTAGCTCTCCTAAAAAAACTATAAACCACTATGGGGTGAGATAAACTCAGTGAGAATATGATATCCTGACATAATATACAGGCAGGTACAATTGAGGTGTAAAATGAATTAACTTTTAATGGGAAATAACTCATGTGATAATTTAGCATAAACCAAAAGATTGGAAGTGGTATGCTTCTCTCATATAAGTAAACAGACTAGTGGCTAATATCTTACTCTTTTCATATAATATAATCATAAAATTGATCAGGTCTTACGACTAGAACCCTTAAATCCTTCTTAGTCAAGGTCCGAATATGTTCACTCTATCCATGGACTTTTTACTGTGTGTACAAGATCCTATGTATAACCTCATATCAATCGGGAATTTCTGCTTTCAAAGGTTTCATATGTAAACAATATATCTTGTACAATAATTGAATAATATGGCATATATAAAGGTGATGTGCCTCAAGAATTCAATAGGCTTTCAATAGTGATCTCATGAAAATATTTGAGGTGTCAATAATTTCAATAAGAGTATATAATTAATAGTAGGCCAAAGCCTTTCAATAATTAATCATAACATAGGAAAGGAATATCAATTTATGTGTGAAATATACAATAGAAAGATAATTGCTATGATCTCAATAATTGTCATGTGGTTGTTAATTGTCAAATGTAGGAATGCTCATATCATATTAGCATGTCATATACTCACATTGATGCCTTTGCTCCTATACTTAGCTAAAATGATGTTCTTCAGCTTATTGAACACTTTTCTTTCATTTGTTATCTTTAGTTTCTATAATCATTATATCATTTCCAATGTCATAATTTGCACATTAATCTTAGTAGAGTCAAATAGCTTAACCCTAATCCAACTTCTAGACATGAAACTTGAACAAGTGTAACTTAGAACTTAACCTTATAATTCTACCAATAAACAATCAATAAGTTCATATCGATAGGAATGATTCATATATATACACATTGCAATTTATGAAACACTTATTCAATGTTTGGTTGAAAGGCCTAGAGTACAACTCTAATCATGTGATCAATTCTTATTTTCAAGTTCATATTCATTCAATTTACACATAGACAATTCATATGTCATCTAATAAACAAGTCTAACCTTATTGAACTATTTTTGCCATATTTCATATTCTATTAATCCAAATGACTTAATTCTTTTTTATATTAAAATAGACATATAATATTACAACATATTCAAAATTCAACTTAAAATATGATCTACAAAATTCCCAAAAAATTTTCAAAATCTATCATGTTCATGTGCTAGGGCAGACTGGCCATACTTTAGTTTTTTTATTGCAATTCAAAATGTACTCATCCAATAATACACATATAAAGGATCATTTTTTTTTTCTCTATCTAATTTTGACCATAAGGTGCTCATGTTAGAGAGTCAATCTCAGGCTGCCATCTTATTGGATAACTTGAGCAATTTCTATTAAGATACCTATTTACCAAATCAAATCATATTATTTTGATTTGAAATTTTTAGAGAATTTAGACAACATGTATATCAAATTTCATCAAAACAAAATTCATTTTCACCTTGAATTAAATAAAATGCAGTAGTTATTTATAATTTAACTACACAAAACATGACTTGGCATTAAGTCTTATTACCCTACCAAATAAACTTCAAATGATCTAAAATTTTACAAGAATATAGAAGGCATACATATCTACAATTTTCATATTTTACACTTTTGCTAATTCTATTTTAAAGGTCACGAGATAATTAGTGTAGTTTGTATTATAATTTTAGTTCAATTTCTTATAAATTTTCATATGAAATCCTAATTCAATTTCATATAACTCTTCAATTTAAACCAAAGCCGATCATATACATGTAGTTAGAAGTTCATTTTATCAAGATTTGAAACAAATAAAGATTTTTTCCCTAATAACAAAGTGTCAGCTGAACCACATAGAAAAGAAAGAGAAGAAGATTTTCAAAGATATCAAGTAATTGTTTAAACACCCATCACTAGATCATCAATTAAAAGAGATTGGAAGAAGAATTTACCTTAAAATCTTAAATTTCCTCCTTAGGAAAGAGTTGGTCGTATAGACAGGGAGATGAATAAGAGTTTGTGTTTTGTTTTTTATTTTGCAATGGAAAATGATTAATTAAATGATTGTAGGCAATTGTCAAAATAATTGATGAAGAAAAAGAAAATAAAGACAATTAGGTAGTTGAAAAAAAATGTATATGTGGACAAAATGAAAAAGATGATAGAAATAATTTAGGAAAAAATTTAAGGAACATTTTAGGTGATATTTTTCCTTTGAAAGCGAGACTTACATTGACTATTTAGTGAGGCCCATATGGCTATCATGTGGGGCCCACTTGGCATTATTCATTTTTTGAAAATTTGATAAATTTTCAGAATTATATTAATGTTAATTAATATTGACATTAATCATTCATCGACCGCATATATACATCACCATACATATCAAAACTTAATTCTAGATTGAACATTCACACTTAGGCCGTACATCTCTAAATTCAGTTATTCATTCTAATAAGGCATTTAATTGCCCTTGATTTCATTTCATACTTAGCTTGTTTAGCTCATGAAAGTTTAGAGTATTACATACTCTCTTTGGTATTGGACTGCCACCATCATCGCCACTACCATAATAGTAGAGTATTCCTTTCTTCATTTCTTTATTTTCATTTTTTTATTTATTTACTTTTTATTTAACACTTTTTCTTTAGTTTCATTTTTGTATAGTTTGTCATCTTTGTCTCCATCCTTGATTTATTTGCAGGTTGCGATTATTATTTATTTTTTCAGCAAATCTCCACGACTTTCTATTTGTCCTCTTTTTTAAGAGAGTTGTCTTTCCTTATTTCTTTATAATTTCACACTTGGAACATTGTGTGTTTTAAGTGTGGATGTCCTCATTTTGAAAATTTTAGACTTATTGAACATTTTTGAACTATGACTTGCATATTTAACATCAATTTTAATATAATGTTATGGAATTGTGCAAATTTTCTTAAAGTATGATTTTTTTTTTTTTTTTTTTTTTGTGTCTGTGTGAGCTTTGAATTGTTAACCTGTGTGAGCTTTGAATTGTTAGCTTGGAAGATATCATAAAGTAAATATATGATGTTGATTATAGTTATGGGGTTTGATGTTTAGCTTATTTAGGTCATGAAAGTTTAGGGTATTACATACTTCCTCTGATATTGGACTATGACTATCACCACCATTGCAGTAATAAAGTATTCTTTTCTTCATTTCTTCATTTTCATTTTTTTTTATTTATTTACTTTTTATTTAACTCTTTTTCTTTAGTTTCATTTTTTGTATAGTTTGTTGTCTTTGTCTTCACCCTTGATTTATATGCAGGTTGTAGTTATTATTTATCATTTCTGCATATCTCCATGACTTTCTATTTCAATGTGTCCTCTTCTTTAAGGAGTTCTTTCCGTATTTCTTCATAATTTCACAGTGAAGATATTGTGTGTTTTAAGTTTGAGGGAGAGGATTTCGAAAATTTTCGACTTATTGAACACTTTTTGAACCATAATTGCATATTTAACATCAATTTTAAGATAATGTTGTGAAATTGTGCAATTTTTTCTTCAAGTATGTTTTTTTTTTATTTTTTTTATTTATGAGCTTTGAATTGATTAGCTTGGAAGATATCAAAAAGTAAATGCAGGATGTTGAATGTAGTTGTGTGATTTGAAGTGTATTGTTCTCTTGAAGTGCTGTGAATTTCTGCCCTTGTTGTGCTTTAAATTTGTTAAAATGTATTTTTGCTTTTTATTCTTTTTGTTAGAAAAAATAGGTTCTGTTGCTCTAAAAAAAGAAAACAAAATGAAGGAAAAATAATACTAATAAGTAAAAAACAGAAAAAAGGAGGTAATTTTGAATAAAAGTGTAATGGCACCATACTCCTCTAATTGGATTACTTAGTAACTTTTACATCAAATGTTAGTTTCATTATAAGTATACAAAGCACTCTAGAGATTTCTATTGGATGTTCCAAATTTAATTCTAGGGAAGAGCTATTATACATTTAATAAAAATTAAAATTAAAATTAAAATTAAAATTAAAATTAAAATTAAAATTAAAATTAAAATTAAAATTAAAATTAAAATTAAAATTAAAATTAAAATTAAAATTAAAATTAAAATTAAAATTAAAATTAAAATTAAAATTAAAAGTGTATTGTTCTCTTGAAGTGCTGTGAATTTCTGCCCATGTTGTGCTTTAAATTTGTTAAAATGTATTTTTGCTTTTTATTCTTTTTGTTAGAAAAAATAGGTTCTGTTGCTCTAAAAAAAGAAAACAAAATGAAGGAAAAATAATACTAATAAGTAAAAAACAGAAAAAAGGAGGTAATTTTGAATAAAAGTGTAATGGCACCATACTCCTCTAATTGGATTACTTAGTAACTTTTACATCAAATGTTAGTTTCATTATAAGTATACAAAGCACTCTAGAGATTTCTATTGGATGTTCCAAATTTAATTCTAGGGAAGAGCTATTATACATTTAATAAAAATAAAAATAAAAATAAAAATTAAAATAAAAATTAAAATTAAAATTAAAATTAAAATTAAAATTAAAATTAAAATTAAAATTAAAATAAAAATAAAAATTAAAATTAAAATTAAAATTAAAATTAAAATTAAAATTAAAATTAAAATTAAAAGTGTATTGTTCTCTTGAAGTGCTGTGAATTTCTGCCCATGTTGTGCTTTAAATTTGTTAAAATGTATTTTTGCTTTTTATTCTTTTTGTTAGAAAAAATAGGTTCTGTTGCTCTAAAAAAAGAAAACAAAATGAAGGAAAAATAATACTAATAAGTAAAAAACAGAAAAAAGGAGGTAATTTTGAATAAAAGTGTAATGGCACCATACTCCTCTAATTGGATTACTTAGTAACTTTTACATCAAATGTTAGTTTCATTATAAGTATACAAAGCACTCTAGAGATTTCTATTGGATGTTCCAAATTTAATTCTAGGGAAGAGCTATTATACATTTAATAAAAATAAAAATAAAAATAAAAATTAAAATAAAAATTAAAATTAAAATTAAAATTAAAATTAAAATTAAAATTAAAATTAAAATTAAAATAAAAATTAAAATTAAAATTAAAATTAAAATTAAAATTAAAATTAAAATTAAAATTAAAATTAAAATTAAAATTAAAATTAAAATTAAAATTAAAAAGGATAGCAACTATACTTATACTAGCTAGCAAAACGATTGATTGCTTGAAAATTACTTATTATTAATTAATACTGTCATGGATTCACATTATTGATGTAGGATTGCATATGAATGATCATATGCTTAGGTTGATATTCCTTATTTGCTAACTGAGGTCTAACTAGTTGGTTGAGAATAAGTTTATGCTAAAAATCATTTCAAATAGGAGAAAAGTGCAGTTCTATGATTGAATATTAGGTTTAATGTTAAATTTGCTTGTTTATGTTCTTTAATTTCTTTTTACTTGCAGACAAGCAAATGATTATGTTCTATTTTGTAATAGTTTTAATTGGTTTTATTATCTAGTTTATAGCCTAATTTAGTCTTTTATTTTTATTTTAATAGTATTTTGTTAGTTTATACATGTGGTGTGTATTTTGCATATTATAGGTGAAAATTATGCATTTGGCATCAAATTGGTGGGTTTGGAACCAAAAATGGTGCATTGCAGGTTAATATAAGTTGAAGAGATAAAAATGGTGCATTTCATGACAAAGATAAAAATCACTAGTCTTTGAACCAAGTAGAGCTCGAGGACTAGGTTTTTAGTTAAATAATCTAAATTTGGCTCTTAAATTTAATTTGACTTGAAAAAATTGATTTCATGGATGACAAATATTAAATGATAATTATAAGTAAAATGCATGAATATAGTATAACATGAATGCATGTCATAACTATAAGTGCATAAGAAAATTAAAGGAGCAATTAAGTAAATCATCCACAAATTAAAGAGAGTATTCTCTTTAGTCCTTATAGATCCTAGGGGAACCACATAATCGCTTCTTAATTCCAAAATTAACTTAATTACATAAATTAAATAATGAAATGTCTTCTCTAGTCCTTATGAGTTTTAGGAAGACCACAGATTCTCGTACAAAAGTATGAATAAAAGTAATTACATTGAAAATAATAGGGGTATGGGATTAATCAAGATTTGGATTTGTGGTTTAGATTTAAATTCCAAATGTGCCTACATACCCCATTGAATGGAGATGAAAATCAATGTTGTTCATTCATGATTAAGTGGAATAGTTTACAGATTGATTAGATTAATTTTGGTTTGGGGGTTTGATTGATGAAAATACCTTTGTTTTTCACGGTTGAGATAAGAGGAGTATTTTGCTAGACTAGAGTTCCATTTTACCGATACTGGAGGATTGGGTTGATTGATTGATTAACTAATTAATTAAAATTATTAATTAACTAATTAATGTGATAAAATAGATGGATGGATTAATTAAAATGATTAATTAATTAGGATGATGGGTGGATTAAATAAAAAAAATTAATTTGATTTTTGACAGTTTTAAAAAAAGATGATTAGTTAATTAAAAGGATTAATTAACTTAGGTTAGGGTGAAATAATTAATTAATTAATTAAAGAGAGAGATTAGAGAGAGAAGAAGAAATGAGCAAATGGATAACTATCAACAAGTGCTCAAGGGTGAGTGAAATGGTGGTTAATGGAGAGATATTTATAGGCAAAGAATGTGGGAGTAATATGGGAAAAGGAAAAGGGAAATTACAAGAAGGGTAGGATTGAAAAAGGGTGAAAATTAGGCTAAAAAGGGCAATTTCAAAATTTTCAGCCCCTATGCTCCTTGCCTCAGACACGTGGCGGCAGCTTTTTTTTTTTAACCATACTAGCTCTAGGTAGCATTACTAAATTTAGCAGGTGTTCGACTGCAGCCGCATGATGAAGGTGCAAAATTGAGAGTTCACAGTTGCCCTCTTATCAGAATTGTCTTGTTTGTAAGGCAATTATGATTATAATGAACCTAGAATAAGGGATGGTACAAGGAACCAAAGGGATATTTAAGTTACTATTTGGACATGTTTGGATGAGAGACATGATAAAAAATATAGATGGTGAAAAGAACCATAATGATGTTTAATCAATTACTTCTAAATATTTATGGGTGAAAAATATGGCTGATCAATAGAAATAAGAAAAGGAGCCAAAGGGATATCTAGGCTAGTGGCTAGATATTTTTGGGTGAATTGATGGATATGGTTGAGTTTGATGAAAAGGTGGGGAAAAGAACCAGAGAGATGTCTAGATTACACATTTCTAGTGAAGAAATTGGATGAATTTCAGATAAAATGGATGGAAAAAGGGAATTAGAGGGATGTCACTATTTTGACTTCTTTGGATGAAGGATATGGTTGACTTTAAGATGAATGAGGATGACAAAAGGGTACTAGGTTGATGTTAGGTGAGGAATTAGATAGTTTTGGGTGGAGGACATAATTGATTTAAAATAATGGGAATGAGAAAGGAAACACATAGATGTTTAGGTGATAGTTTCTAGACATTTATGAGTGGAATTGATGGATTTGGATAAAGGGTATCGAACGACTTTGAGAAAATGTTAGTAAGCTTTGAGGAGGTACCAATCAATTTTGGAAGAATTCGGTCAGCTTCGAAGAGGCACTGGTCAGCTTCAGGAGATGTTGGCTAACTTCAAGGAGGTATTGGTTAGTTTTAGGAGATATGCTTCAAGAAGGTACTGGTTAGCTTTAAAAAAGTACTAGTTAGCTTTAAAATATATTGGTCAGCATTGAGGAGGTATTGGTTAGCTTCAAAAGATGTTGGTCAGCTTTAAAGAGGTACTAGTCAGCTTTAGAAGATGTCGGTTGGCTTTAAGGAGGCATTGGTTAGTTTCAAAAGATGTCAGTCAGCTTCAAAGAGGCATTGGTTAGCTTCAAAAGATGTTAGTCAGCTTTAAGGAGTTACCAATCAATTTAAGGGAGGCTATTAGCTTGGTTTATGCATGATTGTGCATAGCTGCAGATAGTGTGAACCCTCAAAATTGTACCTTTGGAATTTGGCTGCAACTTGACACCTACTAAGATTAGTGCGCTAAGCAGAGCCAGTACGGAGGTTCTACTAGCTGGTTAACGAGGCAGGGGTCAAGGAGACAGTGCCCCCTCGAAAAATAAATATTCTGAATCTTTCACTTTCAGATGACCAGCACTCGATTACAAATCCATTGAATCAAACTGGGCTCAAATAGGATCAGAAACGGACCAAAGCTAGCCAAAATAATACGAAACTGGGTCATACTAGCTCCACCGATGCGCCAAGTATGCCACTAGGTCAGGCGGCACACCTAGTGTGCTGGCCGACGTGCAATCAGTGCCAGCTGACCGGCTAGCATGCCACTGGTGCCTCTGCTAGGCTCTTCCACCTGCTTTATAAATAGAGCTTCCATTTCAGCTCTCTAGGACAGATTTGGAGGAGCAAACTCACTTATAAGCTCTTCTTTTTATGCTAAAATTCTGTTAAAATTAAAATCAAAATTAATACTAAAATCTGTCATTCTAAATTCTTTTAATTATTGTTTTGTTTTGCTAACCATTTCTATGTAAAGTTCAACTTCAAGGTTCCCTAATCCAAGGTGGAGCTTAGATATGAAGTTAAGCTTGCTCCATTCATTCAAAGGTTAAGGAAAACAAAGATATAATCCATTTTCTTCTTTCCATTTCTAAAATTCTAAAATTTAGATCTATAATTCTCTCCATTTTATCTTTCTTTAGGTCTAAAACAGAAAAGATCTAAAATTTATTAATTTAAAAATCAGAATTAAATTAATAAACAAACCAACATTTTTGTCAGAACCCCTCCTTCGTAAGAAGGAAGAATTGCGTGAGGTTTGATTCCTATTCAATAGGATACACAGGCTACCATTCTGTAAGGCATCAACTCTAAAATCTTTTTAACAACATTTTCCGCTTTACTTTGTTATTTATTTGAATTCGTGCTTTATTTTTGATTCTGTATGTTCATTTTTTTACTTTAGTTAGGGAATGTGTGCTTTTTCTAGTACCTATAAAGGCTAGAGAAAAGATTCTCTCTATTTCATTCATTTCAGTTTTGTAATAATTAAGTAGGATTTATTTTTGCTTATTTATTTACAACTGTCAGTTCATTTTATCATCTATAACTATTTCATTCATCATTTTACTCTTGTTCATGTTTACATTAAAATTGCCTTTTTTAAGAGTTATTTCATAACTTTTAGCCAAAAATTTGTTTTAATACCAAAATCTAATTCCCGAGCCCTTTTTGGTCACTCGCAGATTAGTGCTTTTCCATTAGGACAAATCAAAATATTTTTGAAGTCAATTATTTTGGGTTTTCCTTTAATTTTCCCAATTAAAATAAGTAAATTAAAGTGGCGACTCCCTTTTACAAACAATAAATTGCAAAATCCAATTTTTTAAACTCATAGTGAGTTCCAATCGTGGAGTTTCTCTTGAAGAGCATTTCGATTACCCTTAGCGGATCAGACTGATACTTGAGCGAGGCCTTATAGTTGGTGACTCTACTGGAGACTTCAAAATCTTTTTAAAATAAAAGATGAAATGGATTACTTTTGGTAAAATACCAAGTTTGGCTTTGATGCAAAGCAACTCTTTTCATGCATCACTATATCGGACTCCTTGTCCAAAAAACCTGGCTTCCTAAGAAAACAAAGGATAGAAAGTAACATTGAGTGGGCAACCTTCTTTAGGTTTGCGGATAGCAAAATCATCCAACCCACAATGTATCCTCTAATCCTTTTAGAGGTGTAACGAGTATACACGTACCATTGAACCTATGCGAGGCTCCTTGTCTCACATGTGGTTAGGTATATTACATCTCTAGTGTGATGGGTTCCCTTCAAACCACCCTAACCCTTTTATGTAATGACTCATAGAACCTTCCTTTAGGATTGTATACACTATAATACTAAACTTGGAATTTCATGAAACCTTTTTCAATCATTCATGCATACATGTATGCATAGCTTGAACATTGTGAGGAGTCAAAATCTATCCAAACATCTTCACACCCAAAACCCATTGGTCCACCTAAACCCATGGTCAAAACCTAAAATCCATGATCCATCTCAACCTATGGTCAAAAACTCAAACCCATGTCAAACACACGGTAAAAATAAACCCAACCACGGTAGCTTTATTTGCACTCAAAATTTAACCTAACTTTACCCCCCACAATCCTTATCTTAAGCTAAACATTGACCTAGCTTTCATCCTTCACAATTCTTACCTAAGCTAAACACTAACCTAGCTTTCATCCTTCACAATTCTTACTTAAGCTAAATACTAACCTAGCTTCATCCTAATCCATAATCCTTTCCCAAGCTAAACACTAACCTACCTTTCATCTTTTATAATTCTTACCTAAGCTAAACACTAACCTAGCTTCATCCTTATCCATAATCCTTAACCAAGCTAAACACTAATCTATCTTTTATCCTTCATAATTCTTACCTAAGCTAAACACTGACATAGTTTATCCTTATCCATAGTCCTTACCCAAACTAAATGCTGATTTGGTTTCATCTTTTACATTACTATCCAAACCCATGCTTTTATTTAAGCCCATGGTCTAGTCCACCATTATCCAATTATCACTAGACCTATGGTCCACCCAACCTCCAAATCCATGGTACATCCATAATCCAATCGCAAAAACCCATGGTCCCTCCATCCTTAAGCTCATACTAAACCATCGATAAATTGCAAATCCAATTACTTGAGGCTAAACTCTAATCTAGCCTTTCCAACTGAACTTTGGTTCCTCAAAGCTAAAATTTGACCTAGCTACTCAAAGCTAAAATTTGACCTAGCTACTCAAAGCTAAAATCTGACTTAGCTACTTAAAGCTAAAATTTGACTTAGCTACTTAAAGCTAAAATCTGACCTAGCCACTCAAAACTAAAATATAACCTAGCCACCCAAAGCTAAAATTTGACCTAGCTCCCCTTGCTAAATACCTACCTAGCTAACATCACACATCTCTACCTTTATCTTTACCTATACACTGTCAACCTAACCATAAGACATCATCATCTATCGCCATTAAACCTAAGGTCCTTGGTTCACCATACCCCACCATAACCAATTTTTTTCCAAAGCTTGACACTAACCCAGTTCCTTTTCCCTTCCAAAGGTTGCCAAGATGTCTACTGAATTCGACAAAGATGTCATGGATAAGATTCTGGCCAAATTGTTGGAACAATAAGAAAATATGTTCAAGAGACAAACGACCCAAATTTTTGCCCAATTACAGGCCCACATGGAGGCCATACTAAATGATGTTCAAGACATGCTAAATTGGGCTAGCATAAACCAAACCCTAAGTCCCGCATCTCAAGATCCACTCAACTTAGACCAAAATTTGTCATTAGTTTAAGCCCATGCTTCTACTTCCTCCACCAAGCCAACCTTTGTGTCAATTCCCTCACCTAATATCCTCCAAACAAACACTCTCTCTTATTTATCACCCACTAAACAACCACAAATCACCTCATTTCCTCTGGATCCTTCCCAAGGGAAGGAAACCATATGTAATCCTAGGCTTGAGGTTTTCCTACTCAAATTGGAAGCTATGGAAAAATTAGGAAGGCATGGTTGATATAAGTTCATTAAGCCTTTTCCCCAGTGCCCGGTTACTACCAAAGTTCAAGATGCCGAATTTGGATAGGTTTGATGGTACCCCTATGATCCATTTAAATATGTACGTGGGCGTAATACATCCCCTTAGTATTAACAATGAGCTCCTTACTCAACTCTTTCAACAAACCCTTACTGATGCTACCCTAAGATGGTTAATAATTAACTTGGATGACATCCAAAAACAGACTTGGGAGGACATTTCCAAGGCATTTATCAAACAGTACCACTATAATATTGAAGTGGACATTACAAGAAGGGATTTAGAAACCACAAAGCGACTTTCAGATGAGTCCTTCTCCATATTCCTTACTAGGTGGAGGGCTAAAACTGCTCAAATGGTAAATAGGCCAACTGAGCAAGAACAAATAGATATTATTGTCAAGAATCTACTCTCGACCTATTGAGCCCACTTATTAACACAATACTTACCCACCTTTAGAGTTTTGGTTACAACTGCATCAAAAGTTGAATATTGTATCCAAAGTACACATTTCAAGCTGAATTCCCCACTACCAACCTGAATAGTGATGAGGAATCTAGATTCGACTCGACCCCACTTTACTTTAGCCCTAAAAGGCATGTTATGGAGTAGTTCAAATTCAGCTAATCTGACTTATCTGAGATTGAATTCCAAGTCTAAACCTGAGTCCAAGTCCAAATCTCAAAACCTAAGTCTAAATCTGAGTCAGAGTTTATCGTCTTGTTTTTTTTTTTTTGTATTCTCGTCGACCATAATGGTTTCTTTTTATCATTTTGCAATAAAGTTTCCTTTATAATGATGTATCTACATTTTCTTTTCATTATTTATGCATTAATTTTTTTATCTTCCTTGTTTAGTCTGACATGGATAAGCTTAAAAAGAAAAAAGAGAGAAAAGTGTTATGATATATTATAGGATTTGATTGATGTTTTTCCATATACATGAATATTCTAATTTCCATATGTATTGATTGTATTTTCCTTATTAGAAAAGCTTCCTATTTGTTTCTCTTCTGTACTCTATATAAAGGACTTAATACTATTGAATGGAAGATATAAAAAACTATTCTTTTCTCCATATTCTTTGTTCTTATTCTTTTTCATTATATTTATAACACATTATCAGTACAAATTTATTTTACCATTTTTTTTAAAAGCTTTTCCAAAGTATTTTTTTCCTCATCTCGAATGACATATGAATCATATATGTTCTCAAAAAGATATATGTTTATGACTTAATATGCATATATATTCGAGATGTATTTATCTTATTGTGTCAATGAAATTAAATATATATATTTTTTATTATGCTTTTTAATGTGGGCATAAAAAAAAATTTGCATATATATATTTTTCCCTAACAATAAAATCATTTTTTTTAATTATTTGATATGAAATTTTTTTATGTTAACATGCAAAATATTTTTTTTATTATTATTATGAATCAGTTTTTATTTTGTTACCATATAAAACAAATGTTATTATATTATATTATTATGAAAACGTTTTTGTTTTGTTATATATATATGTTTTCATTTCTTATTATATATTATTATTATTTTAATAATAATTTGATTATCATTTTTATGAAAAAAAATTATTATTTGATGTTATTTAATTTTCATTAAGTAAATTATAGTTCCTGAAGAACTAGTACCATATTCTAAATTCTAATTCCTGAAGAAATTAGTATTATTTATAGTTTCTGAAAAACTAGTACTATATTCTAAATTATAATTCCTGAAGAAATTAGTATTATTTATAGTTCCCAAAAAACTAGTACCATAATCTAAATTCTAGATCCTGAAGAAACTAGTATTATTTATAGTTTCTGAAAAACTAATTAAATAAATAAGTATCTATATTTCAAATTCTATGTCACGCCCTAAACCCGAGGGCATTTGACTAGCATTATGACACTGAAAATGCACGTGGCTATCAGTGTCCGTAGTAAGGCTAACTCAAAACACATAACAGAAAGTTCAAAACTGAAAAAGGCTATGGGCCCAAATGAAGTAAACAGATTCAAATAATATCAATATAAAATAATGGAATTTTTACACAAACACCTAAAAAAAGGGATCAGTTTACATTTTGATCCCTACTTTCAAATCATTATAAAAATATGCCCCCGCTATTTTTAATAATTTTTATACGCTTCCCAGCAATATTTTTAATAATTTTTATACGCTTTCCAGCAAAATAATGACAACTGATGTTGCCATATTGAAAGTATATGGCTGATGATGAAATGCTGTAATTTTCACATCGTTGTCATTTATTTATCATGAGAAATATACAATTCATAAACTAAAACTCCATAAAAAAATTTTAGCAACTGAATTTAAAATTTAGAAATTAGTTGATTTTTTTTTAAAATAAGAATGAGCTTGTCATTTATAAGAAATCTCAATTATTAAAAAATAAATTATTATAATATTTTATTTCAAAATTAATATTTTTAATACTTGAAATTTATTACTAACTAGTAATATACTTATAAACAATTTTGCTATACTTTCAGTTGTTGAAATTTGATTTATATGACATTTTTATTGCCAAAATTTAAAAATATAATCCTTAAATTATTTTATTATGTAATATGTTATTCTCTTAAAAACCCTTATACTTTTCATTCAAATATTAGTTTAAGAATTAAAAAAATATTAATTTTAAAATAATGAAAACTAAATTATTATTATAAATAAATATCAAAGATTGTTATATCCATTTGCTCATAATAATTAAATAATATATTACCTCAATTAAAATCTAACAAAGATACATGCCAATTCTTCCACATATCCTCATAGGAAAATCATAAATCTTTTGATTTTCAAATTTGTTTATAGTGAGAATCATCATCAAAATTAATTTTTATAAGGAACTATTAAGTTTTAAACAAAATTGATTTAAATCTGTAATTTTTTGAAGATTCAATTAGCTTAATTGATAAAATATTCACTTTCTCAATAGTTTGAGAGATAATTTGAATTTTATAAATATGTTTCATTAAAATTTTGTGATTTTTTAATTATTATTGCATTAAAAATCTTTAAAAGTGATGAGATTATGTGTTTTTTTTAGGAACTTGAAGGTTTTAAAATATGAAAATTGAGTTTCAGATCTGAAACTTATAAAAATCAATTAGACAAAAATATTTTTTAGCAAACCCAGGAAACAATATATTTAGAGTATATCATAGGTATATCATAAGTATATATTTTACTAAATATGATTAACTTGTATTTATTTAATATAATCTTCAAATATTTTTGGATATTGAGTATTGCAAAAATATAAGTATATAACAAGAATACATCAACTATATATTAGATAAAAAAATTATATTCTTAAAAAAATAACAATTGATTTTCACAATAAACAATATACCTTAAGTATATAACGAGTATATTTTAGGTATATCAAGTATATAACGAGTATATTTCAGGTATATTTTAAGTATATAAATGCTTACATATTACTTAGACACTTAACACACTCAACTTTTTTCTTTGAAGAAATATCATCAATACTCTTTTTTTTTTAAATGTGATTCATCATCAAGCATGAATGATAATATTAATTAGAATATATGAATATTTTTAAAGAATTTAAAAGTTAAATTAAATTTTTAAGAGACTAAAAAAAATTAACAAATGATTTTCAGTTTTCACAGTAAAGAGTATATTTTAGGTTTATTTTAAGTATATCACGAGTATATTTTAGGCATATTTTAGATATATCATAAGTATAAACCAGAAATAAATTATTTCATCTTCTTTAGAGACTTAACACCCTCAACCTTATTTTTTATTTAGTACAGAAAACTATAGTTTGGAGCAAAAATTTTCTACACAAAATTTATAATTATTTAGTATATTAGTATATTAAATATTGCTTTAAATTAAAAAATAATTTCTTATTTTACCATGCAAATATGTGATTATTATATTATTAATTAATGGCATAAATATAAAAATTTTTGAATTACTAAACTAATTAATAATAGCATTTCATGAATGAGATATATAGAAAAATAAAAAATAGAAAAAAAGAACCAAATGAATAGGTAAAAGAAGCAAAAATATTGTACAAATAGGAAAAAATGTAATAATATTAAAACAAAACTAAAAAAAGCGTAAAAAAGAAAAAAGCAAAAAGCAAAAAAATAAAAGTCAAAATTGAGAGTTAAAAAGTAAATATAATTAAAAAAAACGTATGGCGTGTAATTTCCTCTAAAATAATCACTCGCTTGGCCAACAACTCATTTATTCCATATATCTCAAAAAGTAATAAATTACAAAAAGGTTCTGCTTAACTACATATTACAGCTCTTTAAAATACATAATTGAATAATACACAATGTACAAATACAAAGTATAACATTGCGGAGTTCTAGAGTTATAATTATAAATATACATCTATTACATATATTCTTAATAGCCAATAATACAAACTACTGCCGAAGAGAAATTGGCAGTTTACTAGTTACAATTCCTTCACAAGCTCATTCTCTGACCTGAAAACAACAAGATGAACAGGAATGAGCGTTCGACTCAGTGAATGATACCATCTAATATATTAAACTGGTATCCTATAGATAGATTCTAATGTACATGCTATGCACTATGTCATAGAGACAAACAAATTATATAATCAAGCAGGGATGGGATATGGTCCACAGTACCACACTACTACTCAATAAGGGGAGTCGATCCCCTCATACTGGCTCTCTTAATCTAATAATCTGTCTCTTATATCCAATCCAAGGGCCCGGCCGTCACTGGTCTATATCACGCAGCCCTAATCCGACTAATAGCGGCCTTGGCGATGAGCAGGCCCGGCTAGCATACACCAGTCATAGCTCATCTTCTCAATCCATCATAATCCCAATCATAACCATAATCATAACAAATCCATAATATCATATCAAAAGCTCCTAAGTGGTACTGCATCCTCCCAACCTCCATCATCAACCACATCACAATACAATGCAACACAGAATACAGAATATAGAGTTATCATTCACAGTCAAATGTTACATGCTTATATATGCGATAGTAGTGCATAATATACATATATATGTATACACACAAAAATGCAGATGTAAATGAAAGTAGGATAATATATTAGTGAGTATCACTCACGTAGTTGATGACACGACCGATTAACTTCTCTCAGAAGTGCAACCTTGATGACAGAAGTCAGATACATTGACTCGAAAAATGTGAACATTAACTAATCGTCACAAGCTCACTACCAATGGACTCGTCTCAACGCGTAGAATCCGAAAATATAATTTATTTCTTCTGGTTCATCGAAACTTTGAACGGATGACAGAACTGGCCGAAATTTAGCTCGGAACTTCCTGCCGGCGGACGTTGTGGTGGCGCGTGCAGTGGCTGGAGACAACGGACGGCGGCGATCTTCGGTGGGCAGCTTGGTCAACACCACATGAACCTTTCTGGCCCGCGCATGTTGGGTTCTGATGGCTGGACGGCTATCGGATGGCTGGCAGCTGCTCCTTCTTCTTCTCTCTCTCTCTCTCTCTCTCGGCTGCCTCTCCCTACAGGCTGCCACTATCTTCTCCATATATATATATATACTAATAATAATAATAATAATAATAATAATAATAATAATAATAATAATAATAATAATAATAATAATAATAATAATAATAATAATAATAATAATAATAATAATACTAATAATCATAATAATAATAATAATGATAATAATAATAATTTACAACATAAATTTATATATATAACAATAATATTATGAACGGTAATAATAGTCCAATTAATAAAATTTATTCATAATAGTAAATATATTTATAACGGAAATCCAAACTTCCAATAAAGATATTATAATTAAACTTATAATATTAATTAATACTTTTATTAGTACTCAAAATATAATTCCTCCAAAAATCCACATTAACATTTTTCATAATAATATACATATTACTTTCTTCAATGGTATATATATATATAATACTTAAATAAAATTACCATTAACAATACATATATAATATTGTAATATAATTACTATTACTAATACAAATTCAAATGATATATAAAAATACACATTTTAATAAAATATAACTTTAATATTTACTTAACTAAATAAATAAAATAATAAAATATTACCATTCTGTACAAAATAGGATTTTAGAAAAATAATTGAAAATTCCGGATATTTCATTATAGTTCCTAAAAAAACTAGTATTATTTATAGTTCCTGAAGAATTAATTAAATAAATAACTAAAGTATAAATTTCTAAAAATTTTTGCCTAAGTTCCTGAAGAACTAAGTATCCTGAAATTTAGTATCTTAATTCATTAAAAAATTATTTTATGTTCTTGAAGAACTAAATGCATTATCTACAAGTTTTTTAAAAGACTAATTTTATTATGATTTTATATTAGACAATGTTAATTGATGACTCTCGACATCATAAGTAAAAATTATTTATCATGGATACTAAATACTAAAATTCTTGAATTAGTCTTAATTAATTATTTATCTTATGGGATTCTTAGGCCATGTTGTCATGGTAGTATAAATTATTGATGTGAAATTGAGAGTAACAAACCACTGTGGCATATTGCCCATTAATTTTGATTTTGTTGAATATGAAATTAAGCCTAACAAGATCTGGATTAACTGGTGTCACTCCTTCAGGTATTGAAAATCTAATGCTGCTAAAGATTTTTCATTTGTCTGAGAACCATTTGACAGGTTTGATACTTTATTTAATCTTTGTATGATGAACTTCTTGTTTGCCATATTTTATCTTCCTTTAACAATTTCAATGGGTTACAAATTACATTGAATATTTAAAATATTTAATTAGTTAATCTATTATATATACTTCTGATGATTTTATTTTAATAAATAAATAGTATTATATATATGACATATAAATAGAAAATTTGTGTTTTTCTTTTGCATTTTTGTTGGGCATGATTGAGATGATTGATTATGAAAAATTTAGTTTATATATGATACAGTAAACTCTGCTTATACTCGAAGTATAGAATGGTTATAGTATACAATCTGTATTTTGAAGATATGAACTTATGTAATTTACTAATTTTTGACCAATTAATACATTTAAGTCCCAAAAATCTTGTGAAATTGATAATTAGCTCAAATTTATTCAAGGGAGGTCTTCACTTATACTCAAGGTATCTATGTCCTAAATTTCTTAGTAGAATTATAAATATGCCATGATAAATATGTTATAATGTATATTGGTTTCTCTGATTAGCAAGTATAATTTGCTTGTGTTATTGCATATTATTTTTTTATTTTTAATTAGAATTCTAGTATAAAGATTGTTGTGCCTTATAATTAATAGCTAATTTGTTCTCAACTTGGCTTGATGCAAATATATTTTATAGTAGTTGCCTTATTTTGACTTTTGAGTATAAAATTCATATTGTTTATGTGTTTGGTTTTAGTATAAAATTTGAAATAATTGAAAATTTATTATTTCATTATAAACATGAATTTATTGTAAATGGTTAGATTGATTTATAAATTATTAGAGTTTTTACATGAAACTAGTTCAAATTTCTTCATTTTTTCTCAAAATCAATTGAGTTCTAGATTTTTAAGAAAATCAATTTAATATTTTTGTTTTATTTCCAACACAAAGACTTTGATCATATTTATACTATATATAAAAGGGGTCTAATGGATAAATATCTCACTATTTAAGATTTTTGTATTATCTGATAGAGTTTTAAAGATCGATATGATCACTTGAAAGATGTGGTACCACCACAAGCTTGATATGATTGGGTAAATCTATGCCTACAAGACTTAAAGTCTATTTGAGAATATAATTTAACCATATTTAAAATTACTTCACAGCTGAAATTGTGCGGTAATAAAGTTACATGCTCCTGTAGTAGCAGTATAAAAAGTGAAAATTTACAAATATTATTTTTCTAGTGGTTGCAAAGAATAATTGTTAATGAAAAATATCAAACAATGCCCACTAGTACAATTGTATTCTTTGAAGTGAATGCTATAAATCATTTCGTAGATCATGAGATTCTAAAAGAGGAATCGCCCATATAGAGGACACAACTCAATTCAATATTAATGATTTTATGTAAGCTCCTCGAAGGAGTAATTTGCAAAGATTTTATAAGTTGTGCATTATAATGAGTTATTTCATTATTGTTTTATCCTCCATATACATGCATAATATATTGCATTGAATCTGCAGTTTAAGCATTGAACTTATAGTTCAATAATTAAATCTTGAAGGTTTGGCATGAATACCATTATGTATATCAAACATACTCTCCTTTGAAACTTGTACAAAGATATGAGCTGTAAATTTTTTACGCAATGAATATATTAATATCATTATCTCAATGTGCGATAATGGGTCTACAAAAGAGACTAAGAATTTATTTTGATGAGGCACATTTCTCGACATTCGGGGGAGAAAAGTACCTGTAGTGCTAAAGAATGTTGAGAAATTTATTTGAAGAAAAACTCTTTAAATAATTTTGATCCACATACAAGTTAGAGTGAACCAGAAGTTCACAAAATAACACAGTTGCAACAAATTGTAACTTAACTATCAAATATATTTATAAATGCTAAAAGAGTGGTAAAGTCTCATATTACAGTTGCTAATACCCTAGTAAGGGTTGTGGTTCAAATTGCAAATAGAAAATCAATCAATCTCACTACACGCCAGAAGTGTGGATAATAAATTGGAACTAAAGACAAAAATCTGCAGAAAAGAAAAGCAGCATCACTCATAAAATCTCTTGAAGATAAACCTCTTGGAGAGGAAGATCTCAGTCAAAGAGCTATAGCCAATTATGAGACATAGACTGAGATAATATAACAATTAGATTCTCCAGATATGGCTTCTGGAGTTGATGATCATATAAATAAAAACTATGAGATCTCAATTATTTTTGTGATATAAGAGAAAGAATTGATAGAAATTTAATTATCGTTGACGATGAATTTGCCTCAACAGTAGCTCTTGCTATTTCAAGAGAAAATCTAGATCCAGAATTTATAAGTATAACTGAATAGTAGTATAAACATGATTAATCATCATGGAAAGAGGTAATTAAAGTAGAGCTACACTTGTTCTATTATTAACTATGAGAAAAAAAAATAATTCTCTTATTATGGAAATGATCATGTTCCGTTATTCAATTAGTATGGCAGTTAAAGAAAGGCTTGATGTATGTCTTATGAAAATAATATTTATATGAGAGTCCTAGAAGGACTAAGATATCATAAATGAATATACATTAAACAAGTTACTTGTATTTCATCAAATTGCAAAAGTCCTTGTATGGATTAATGCAATATGGACATGTGGTGTCATTGTTTGAGTAAATTCTTATTGAAAAAAAGAAAGATATGTGAATAATACACTATATCCATTTGTATTCATAAAAGACCATAGAATGGTAGATGTTATTGTTGCAGTATATGTTGATTTAAATATCAGTGTAACTCCTAAAGAATTCAAAGAAGTATATATCGATTTGAAAAGTGAGTTCGAAATGAAAAATTTAATGAAATTTTGTATCGGCCTGCAGATGGATTGTCAAGGAGTCATAATGCACCAGTCTACTTATGTGAAAAAGGTATTAAACAACTTTGTATGGATAAATCTTTTTCCTTAAATATACCAGTGGTGGTCCTCTCACCTGAAGTGAAGAGATATCTTTTTAGACCTAAAGAAGATAACAAAGAGCTATTTGGTCTTAAAGTACCATATATAAGTGTTATAGAGGCACTAATGTATATTGCAAATTGTATCAGGCCTAAAATTGTATTTTTAAGAAAAATTCCTAGTTAGGTATAGCTCTGCACCTATTAAGAGATATTAGAGTGGTGTAAAAAGTTATCTTCAATATACTATTAATATTATGATTTATATTTGAAATTGGTCTATATGTGGCTATTGGTTATTTGCTTAGTCTCTATGATGATAGATCTTAGACTTGCTATGTATTTACTTATAGTAATACTGTAATTTTAAAAAAGTTTTTATGGTCCTGAAGTACCTCACAAAAAGATACTGCTATTGTATTTTGAGAATAATGCAATTTGTATTGCACAAATTAAAGGTGGTTATATCAAAGGTAACGAAGTAGACATAAACTTCACCCAAATTCTTGTATATACATAAGCTCCAGAAGAGATATCCAACAAATTTGCTTGAGTGACAGCCTAAAAGACTTATGTACTAAGTCTTTACCTAATGTAGTATTTAAACGGTATTGTTTCATTAATTAGTATAAATATGTCCTTATCAGGGGGAGCGAATTAGTATATGATTGTACTCTTTTTCCTTAGTCAAGTTTTTGTCCCATAGGGTTTTCTTGGACAAAAGTTTTAATGAGGCAATCTGTGCAATGACAAAATAGCGCATGAAGTATACTCTTTTCCTTAGCTATGTTTTTTTCCACTGGATTTTCTAGCAAGATTTTTAACGAGGTATATTCATAGCGCAAGTAATATCCTAAGGGAGTACTATAAATAAATTATTATATGTGAATATTACTTAAACATCATTAAGTATAATGTTCGATAACTTGGTAGATTTACATCATTAAGTATACTGTTCGACAACTTGGTAGATTTGTTTATAAAGGCACTCCTTACAATCACATTTGAAAAGTTAGTCAATAAAATTGGCATGTGTCGGTTAAGAGATATTTGATAGAAATTATATTTTTATGAGGGGGAGATTTTAGTGCACTGTACTCTTTTTCCCTTAGCCTAGGTTTTGTCCCATTGGGTTTTCCAGATAAAGTTTTTAACGAGGCAGTGTTATGGTACAAATCCCTACAAGAATAATATACTCTTTTTCCTTCACTAAGATTTTTTTTCCACAGAGTTTTTTCTTAGTAAGGTTTTAACGAGGCATATTCTTTGTACAAGACATCAAGGGGGAGTGTTATGATATATTATAGGATTTGATTGATGTCTTTCTATATACATAAATATTCTAGTTTCCATATTAGTATTGATTGTATTTTCCTTATTAGAAAAGCTTCCTATTTGTTTCTCCTCTATACTCTATATAAAGAGCTTAATACTATTGAATGGAAGATATAGAAAACTATTCTCTTCTCCGTATTCTTTGTTCTTATTCTTCTCCATTATATTTATAACAAAAAGACAAAAAAAAAAAAGAAAAAGAAAAAGAAAAAAATGAAGAAAAAAGGGGTGTGAACCCTCAATTTTGCACCCTCATCATCTAAACGCAGCCTTAACATTTGTTGAGATTAATGCGTTACGCGGAGCTATTATGGTAGTCTCGCTAACTAGCTAGCGGGCAAGGGTTTGGGGGTAGTGTCCTCGAAAGAAAAATTTTTAATCTTCAATTACATTGCTACTAGATATCCAAATTTCCTAAACTTTATACCAACCAATTTCTCTAAAAAAAAAGAGCCATGTCAACTGCCGCCGGTGGCGCCACCTGTTGTCTAGGTAGCGATGCTGGTAGTGCGTTGCCCACTATCCTTTTTGCAGTTTCCAAAATGCCCCTAATATGATTTTTCAGCATTTTTCCAGCGCTATCCTTTTAGTCTTTTCACTTTTCCACTTCCCAAACTATCCTCACCCACTTTTCCTATAAATACCTCCCTTCACTTCTCATTCCCACACATCTCTTGAATTAGTATTGATGGTTATCTACTAATTACTCTCTTCTTCTCACTCCAATCACTCTCTAATTAATTAATTAATCTTTTTAATTAATTAATTATCTCATCCAAAGCAAGTTAATTAATCTTTTTAATTAATTAAAACTCTTTTTTTAAATTAAAATTAATCACTCAATTAATTAATTAATTAATTAATCACCCTTTTCCAAGATCAAATTAATCTTTTTTCTTAATCCACCTTTCATCTAAATTAATTAATTAATCCTTTTTAATTAATTAATTCATCTATCTTTTTTATTATATTAATTAGTTAATTAATCTTTTTAATTAATTAATTAATCTCCCAATTAGTCTAATCACCCGGTCCAGATAAAATGAAATTTTGGTATGGTAAAACTCTTTATCCACCAAAAGCAAATGTATCAGCCTTTTTCCTCATTCTCAACACACTTAAACTAAAATCAATATGATCAACTTCTAAATCCCTCAACTTAATCATAGAACGAACTGCGTGGGTTTTGATTCCTATTCAATGGGTACGTAAGCACGTTTAGAATCTAAATCAAAATCTCTATCAATCTCTTTTTCCCTTTTTAATTTGTGGATATTTTATTTTAATTTTCTCCTTGCACTCATATCATATTCATGCATCTTATTTACAATTATCATCTTATAATATTTGTCATTCATAAAATCCATTTTTCAAAGTCAAATTAAACTTAAGAGCCAAATTTTAATTATTTAAAACCAAAAACCTAGTCCTTGAGCTCAACCTGATTTGAGACAAGTGATTTTATCCATAGGCAAATTAAAGTAAAAAATTAATAAATTGGAGTCAAATTGGGTTTTTTCTTAATTTTATTTTTTCAAAATAAATTAGGGTGGCGACTCCTAAAATCATTTTCAAAATCAATCAATTCAAACTCGAGGGTTCCATTGTGAGTCTAAACCCAAATGAGCATCCCGATTCCCTCTAGCGGATCAGACCAGTACTCAGGCGAGGCCTCATAGCTAGTGACTCCACTGGGAACTAGTTACTACCTTTTTTAAAATAAAAAGGAAAATAAGAGGATTACTATTTGGTTAAGGAAATTTTTTTTGAAATAATCTCTATTTGGCTCATTAAGTATAATTTGACTTTCATGCATCACTTTGCATAATAAAGACTCCTTGCCTAAATCTCAGCTTTAGGAAAACTTTTAGATGGTGAGTAGCATTGGCTCGACAACTCTTTTTGAGTATGTTGGGAGATAGCGAAAGCATTCCACCCCGTGATAAATCCTCGATCACTTTGGTGGTGTAACGAGCAATCAGTGCTGTTGAACCCACATGAGGCTCCTTGCCTCATATGTGGTTAGATATATCGATGCTCTAGTGGGACAAAGACCCTTAATCAAACCACCCATCACCCTTATGCATATAGTCGCCCTAGCTTTTAACCGTAGGTTCCATGTACTGTAATAATCGATACTCTTGCATGTTGTTAGGCCTACTATGGGTGACCCAAATCCAAAGGGATTAGTATAGGATGAGTAGGGTGTCAAACTCTTGGGAATTTGAAAATTTCATATTAATTGGATAGTTACTAGGATGGATAGGCAAGGATATTAAATAAGAGATTTAAAACTAACTATATGCTACTATACTAATATTATGATTAAGGATGTTGATTAGATTGAATTACAAATCAGAATTGATTTTAATAAGATGTGTTATATGCATGCAATGATTAAGAGTACGGTCTATAATTCCTAAAAGCAACTCTCATTGTCAATTAGAAGTGTTTGATCTAGAGTATATGAGCATTCTCAGGTCATCATAGAGATAGAACAGATCCATAAATATTCATGCCAATACTATAATTCCCCTTAGAGTTGATTTGCTTGTCTCCAAGTGCTTATCCTATTCTCTAAGTAATTTTAATTGTTTCTCCATCAATTTATCCCAACTCTCGTTGTGAATAATTTGACTATCATGTTATACATGGTGATCAAGCACATACAATATTAATTAAGCACACAATTAAAACTAAATCATGCAAAGCATATAAGAAATAGAATGATTAAAACCAATACTTTATTGCAATTCAAAAAAACCAAACTAGTGTATATTCATAGTGTAAATGACAAAGTTAAGACAAGAAGACAAGATGAACATCAAGGAACAAAGATAAAAAAGACAAGGGAAAGGACACTTTAATGATATTTTCTTCAATCCTTGCTCCAGAAATTTACTTTGAAGAAGTGTCCTTGAATGCTTTGCTTGAATGCCTTGGTGACTCTTCAATCTTGTTCTAACTTTTGAATACTTGAATTAAACTTTTAATTACTAACTTAATATATGAATAATACTAATATCACATGTCTAAAATTCTATAAAACATTCTTATTTATAGTTTCCTAGGTGTCCCAAATCATGTCCTTTGCAAAAAGGAGCCTTTTGTGAAGTGTTTTGATGAAAAGGCACCATAACTACTCGAGACAGGCTAGGATGAGTCGGCACTATGTGGCTTCTGGCATGACTCGGCACCAAAGGGCACGAGTCAACACCACAGTCTTCTATCATGACTCGGCACCAATGGGGCACGAGTTAGCACAAGCTTGTCTTGGCTAGTCCTTGCAAAACTTCTTCCCTTTCATGCATAGAACCCTTGATCCTTTCAGAGTTACCTAGATTACTTAAAGAACACTTAAAAACAAGATTAAAAGCACCACTTTAAAGATAAAATTCATGCATCAAAACACAAAATTAACTATTAATTGATTAGTTTAGGTATACATATTTGCATCATATCAAATTCCCCCATACTTAAACCTTGCTTGCCTTCAAGCAAGAACAAAGAGGGAAGAGACAAAGAAATTACTTAGTTTCTCCAAGATAACTATGAAACAATCTTGATGAAACAATCTTCAAAATTTATTTAAGGAGTATATGGCTAATATTTTGATGATATAGTTCTTAGTGCCCAACAATGATAAAGGATGACAAGTCTTATAACATAAAATTTGAGCTTTGTCTAATTATCTCATCCTTATTGGTAACAAAGTTATTCAATTATTTAGTCAAGGACCTAATCATGCTTTTCTAGTCAAAGTATCCATGCATTAAGTCAAGAATTCAATAAATTCAAGTAGCC
>CANTUT010001638.1:0-35000 GCA_947687605.1 Reutealis trisperma | reverse complement strand
TACCAAGTATGCTCTAAATTTATCAAATGCATAAACTATGGCTAGTAGTTCCTTCTCCGTAGTTGTATAGTTGATTTGGGCATCATCAAGTAGCTTACTTGCATAGTAAATTACATAAGGCTTACCTTCCTTCCTTTGCCCAAGGATCGCTCCAACTGCGAAATGACTAGCATTGCACATAATTTCAAAAGGTTGCTCCCAATTAGGTGGCTGTAGAATCGGTGCGGATGTAAGAGCTTTCTTTAGGGTCTGAAAAGCTTCATGACATGCTTCATCGAACTCAAAGGTAGCTTCCTTTGCAAGCAAATTGCACAATGGCTTGGGAATTTTGGAAAAATCCTTGATAAACTGTTTATAGAACCCAGCATTTCCAAAGAAACTTCGAATGTCCTTAACATATTTGGGCTGTGGCAAATTTGTGATCACTTCAACCTTGGCTCTATCCACTTCAATACCCCTTTTGGATACCATATGCCCTAGTACTATTCCTTTTTGTGCCATAAAATAACACTTTTCCCAATTAAGTACTAGTCCATGCTCCTTACACCTGTCGAGAACTTTAGAGAGATTTTCTAGATAATTTTCAAAGTTAGTTCCATAAACACTAAAATCGTCCATAAAAACTTCAACGCAGTCATCTATTAAGTCACTAAAGATAGAAAACATGCATCTTTGAAACATTACAGGTACATTGTATAAACCAAATGGCATGCATTTAAATGAAAAAGTTCCATAAGGACATGTGAAAGTGGTTTTTGATTAGTCTTCGGGGTAGATAGGTATTTGATAAAAACCACTAAGACCATCCAAATAACAAAAATAAGAATAATTTGCTAATTTTTCTAATACTTGGTCAAGAAATGGAAGTGGAAAATGATCTTTTTTAGTTTCTTTATTCAATTTTTGATAGTCTATACACATACACCATCTAGTGACAGTCCTAGTAGGGATTAAATCATTTGATTAATTTTTAATAACAGTCAAGCCACCCTTTTTAGGGACAACTTGAACAGGACTTACCCACTTACTATCACTAATTGAGTATATGATGCCATTATCAAGTAATTTTGTGACCTCTTTTCTTACCACTTCTTTGAGAGTTAGATTAAGTTTCCTTTGACCTTCAATGGAAGGCTTAACATTATCCTCTAAGATTATCCTGTGCATGTAAATATTAGGGCCAATTCCTTTTAGATCATTCAAAGAGTAACCAATGGAACTTCTTTGTTTAAGCAACACATTGCACAAAAGATTGATATTTTCTAAAGACAATGATGAATTCACAATAAAAGGGAATTTAGATTCAGAATCAAGGAATGCATATTTTAAATTTAATGGCAAAGGCTTGAGTTCAAAACTTACTTCTTCTCTTGAAGAAGAATTTGGGTCATTATTTCTCTCCAGAGGTTCAAATCTAGAAGGTCGGAAGGAGTGATGATGTCAAGTAGTCTCTAAAAGATTTACCTCTTCTTCTTGGACTTGGTAAGGGGGAATAAGTTCTTGACTCATGCATTCATATTTGACCTCATTTGTACATTCATCAATTAAGTCTATAGATTCAATCCTACTAACTCCTTCCATAGGTGAAGATTTCATCATCTTAAGAACATCAAATTCTATGCATTCATTGTTTACCTCAAATGTGATTTTACCTTTCTTCATGTCAATGATAGCACCTACCATTACCAAGAATGGTCTTCCAAACAAGATAGGAATTTCAAGGTCTTCCTCCATGTCTAGGATAATAAAATCTGCAGGAACTATAAATTTACCTACTTTTGTTGGCACATTCTCAAGAATGCTAATTGGATAGGTAATAGTCTTGTTAGCCATTAAGAGACACATGTTAGTAGGCTTGAGTTGGCCTAAATTAAGTTTTAAATAAATAGAATAAGGCATTAAACTTACACTAGCACCAAATCACACAAAGCTTTATCAAAATACTTTCCTCCAACCATGCATGGGACAGTGAAACATCTAGGATCTTTTTGCTTAGGAGGGGACTTAGAAAACATGGCCTTAGATTCTTCTACTAAAGATACTATACCATAACCTTCTAGTTTGCTTTTATGAGAGACCATGTCTTTTAAAAATTTACCCCAAGCTAGCATATCCCTTATAGCATCTAAGAATGGAATAGTAATAGTAATATCTTTAATATACTTTAGGAATTTGCCAAATTGCTTATCTAGGTTCCTTCTTATGAACCTTTGAGGAAAGGGCAAGGTCTTAAGATCTATTTTAGGATCATTAACCTTAGGTGGTATGATACTTTCATTTTTATTGTTACCTTTAATCCCACTCCCTTTGTTACTTTCTAATTTTACTTTGTCATCACCTACTATATCATTTTTATTCTCATTAGCAGTATTTTCAACATCTTACCACTTCTTAGAGTAATTGCTTGGCAAGTCTCTCTTTGAACAATTTCTGGTTGACTACATAACTTACCTACAGGTTTAGGGTTAAAGGAAGAAGCTTGTTGGGCAATTTGAGTTTCTAAAATTCTATTGTGAGTAGCAAGTTGATCAATTTTAGAATTAAGTTATTTAAATTACTCCTCGCTTTGTTTATTAATGGATATTTGTGTTCCTACAAACTGCTCTAGAAGGGTCTCTAAAGTAGATTTTGGTGGTGTAGGAGTATAGGGTTGCTTCATGTGAAAACCTGGTGGGTTATTTAGTTTGAGATTTTGGTTAATTGGTGGGTTTAATTGGGAGGATGGGTTAGACTAAGAAAAACCAGGATGGTTCTTGCATTGAGGGTTGTATGTGTTTGAGTTCATACCCATTCTTTGGTTATACCCCCCTTGGACATAATTTACCTCCTCATTTGTACTATATTGGGAATAAGGATGAGGACCTCCACATAGTTCACAAACAACATTAGTATTTTCAATAAAATTAATTTGAGTTTTACTTACCATTTTGGTGAGTGCATCTACCTTTGCTGTTAGTAAGTTAATAGTGTCAAGTTCCAAGATCCCTTTTGCTTTTGCCATAGTTGTCTCATCTCCCATGTATCCTTAGGATGCAAGTTCTTCAAGTAAAGTGACAGACTCTCTTGCTATTTTATCCATCCATTTACCTCCTGATGTGGCATTGACTATGTTGCGATTCTCATTTGTCAATCCATTATAAAAAATTTGAGGAATCATCCAATTGGGCAATCTATGATGTGGGCATTGCCTTTGGATTTCCTTAAATTTTTCCCAAGAAGTATAAATTGTTTCATTTGGATTTTTCTTGAAGGTGGTGATCTCATTACGGAATTTTGCAGTCTTTTGTGGAGGGAAGTACTTTTGAAGGAATGCTTGCTTCAATTGATCCCAAATGGTGATTGATTCACTTGGTAAACTTGCCAACCATATTTGAGCTTTTTCTTTGACTGAAAATGGGAAGAGCCTCAATCGAATTGTATCATCCGATACTCCATTTATTTTAAATGTTGAACATACGTTCAAGAATGTCAGGATGTGTGCATTTGGATCCTCCCCTTGCAAACCACCAAACTGATTATTTTGCACCATTTGAATGAAGCTAGGTTTGATTTCAAAGTTGTTGTTTGCAATTGAAGGAGCCATTATTCCTCCTATACAATCTGTGATGTTAGGCATGGCAAAGTCGCCTAACGTTTATCTTTCTTCGGCCATTAAGTTGTGTTGATCTTCTTCTCTTTGTCTTTGATTCCTACGCAAAGCATAAAAAGTTCAATCAATTTCAGGATCAAATAGAAGATCGTTAGAGCTTCTACTTTATCGCATGTTCAACTAGAATTAAAACAAAAAATAAAAATTATAAAACAAAAACAAAAACCTAAAACAACTTTTCACTATCCTAAATTAATAAAAATTACAACAAGTTCCCTGGCAACGGCGCCAAAAATTTGTTAGGCCTACTATGGGTGACCCAAATCCAAAGGGATTAGTATAGGATGAGTAGGGTGTCAAACTTTGGGGAACTTGGAAATTTCATATTAATTGGATAGTTACTAGGATGGATAAGCAAGGATATTAAATAGGAGATTTAAAACTAACTATATGTGACTATACTAATATTACGATTAAGGATGTTAATTAGATTGAATTACAAATCAGAATTGATTTTAATAAGATGTGTTAATTAGATTGAATCGCTTAACTCCTGTAAATCTTGGATCTCTACCTTTAATTTCAGCTGCAAACCCTAAGTTCTCCCTTAGAAAAGAAGGCCCCCGTGATATAAGTTCTGAACCCCTTTAAATATGCTAAAAGATGAATTTATAGTCAGGGAAATGTCGCTCCCACACCCAAGGCCATGCCCATGGCTTTGGGCGTGGGACACTCCAGGCAAAAGTGCTGAATTGGCTCATTTTAGCAGAATCAAATTTCTCTTCTACACACCCACACCTATGCTCGTGGCTCTGGGCGTGGGACTCTTACTTTTTCTCTTGCTCCTTCGAATTAGCTCATTTTCTTACACTAAACCTTGTCCTTCTTTATCCTATCGCATCAAAATAGAGAATTCCTAAAAAAAATTATCAATTGCACTAAAACAAATAAATCAAACTCAATTTTAAATATAAATCATGATAATTAAAAAGGTAAATTGTATACATTCATGCACTTATCAAATTCTCCCACACTTGAGCGTTTGCTTGTCCTTAAGCAAATTGACTTAAAATAACTGTTAGAAATAATAGTCCCCCTCTCAAAACAAACAAAAGTTAATCGGTTAGCATTACAACAACTTGTAATCCATGAGGCTCAAAATTCTTAATCACAAATTGATCAGTAAACACAATAACCCAATTAAGAAACCTTCAAGGCAAAAATAACATAACCCTATAGTCTAAATAATAAAGTTACAAATGTGAGCTTAAAATTCTAGTGATAACAATTTAAGCATAGCATAATAATGAAAATTTTCCCCCAAGTGTTTGACTACTCCCCTAACTTTTCCTTTCTCTTAATACATATATGTATATATAGGAGCCCAATTTGTTTGAATAGTCACACTAGTCTTTTTATGTGAAAATAAATATTTATGATGCCGACCCTGGTTACTCGACTAGAATCACGGATTCAAATGGCTACTAGTACTATTCGTGATCTCAACGAGAATAGCAGAACAGAGTTTATTTTTCAAAGCTCCTTTATTTAAAAATTAGTCTTTTTTTTTTTAAGGAAATAGTCAACATTCTTAGGGTATTGAATATTTATACTGACTTTAACTGAAATACACTGAAATAGAACTATGCTCACAAATGTAGCTAAAGATTCAAACTCTAGGATTTGTACATTTTGTCAATTCATTATTCCAACAAGGCTATCAAATTTGATTCTCTCTAAGTGACTAAGTCAATTGAGCCAAAAATCAATAAGTCATTGCCACCCAACCATTACCACTTTATTTCCTAGAAAAGGGAGATCTCATAACTAACCATTATCAAAACTCATTTTGCTTGGGCTTCACACTCAATCACACACACAAGGCAATTCAAAACTATATTTAACACACATGTTAGTCCCTCCCCCACACTTAAGGAACACATTGTCCCCAATGTGTTAGAAACAACCAAAACTAAGCACGAAAGGAGAGATGTTGTACTGCCCTGAATAGAAATACCTGAAAAGATGCGTGATTGCATGTGGTGCTTGTTCAAATACGAAGACAAAAGTGGAAACATGGGAGTTATTCATGAAACATAAAAACTATATTCAGATAGAAAAAAAAAATAAGAAATATGAAAGATAGCTAATTGCTCATACAAGAAAGATAGATGAAATGCCTAGCTTAGAATTACAATTATTTAGTAAAGTTCATTCCAATGTAATCTAAACTAGGTCAAGTCGGCTCCTTACTTCTCCTTCCTAGGCCTCCCTCTTCCCCTTTTCACCTTTAGAGGTTCACTACTCTCCTTTTTTGGTGGTTCTTGCTGTGTGAAATCACTTTCTACAGCATCGGTTTGCGCATTATCAGCTCTTTTTCGCCTCTTTTTCCATTGCCATTATCTCCTCTAGGGAAAAAGTGCACTCATTCTTAGCTGGGTATGCCCTAATGTAAGCATAGAAAGCTATCACTTGTTTAGAGGTCGTGGATGGGGGAGAGGAATCCATTTTGTTTTTGGAGCTATGGCCTTTAGGATCCTTAGCACTCATACTTGCAATCCTACTTTCAATTAGGTGAGAGCAACAAATTCAATTTAGAGCATGGTCTATCTATGTAGTTCTCTCATTAAAAGCTCACAATGGATGACAATTTCATGAGGGGGTAGGTAGGTCATGCATTTCTTAATTGATTTTTCCTCCCCCCCAGAAATTACATGACAAATCTAATGCAACCAATGAGCAGCAAAAACTAAAACATAGATAATAAAATAAAAATAAAATTGAAGAACTTAAAATAATTTTTTTTATAAATAAATAAATCGTAAATAAAAAACAACAAGAAGAAGGGATAGAAAACAAACTAATTCTCATTGGTTGAAAAAAATCAATGTCATCATCTCTAATTAGGTGGTCGTCATCCTGTCAGTGCCATGAACCACAATGTCTAAATTCTGATTGGTTCGCTTTATCATGCCACATTAAACTAGAGATTGAGAAATTGTCACAATACCATATTGAGATCCATAACATAAAATAAACATACAATAAAATACTAAAACAAAAGAAATAAAAAGTATGAATAATTAAAAGAGCGTATAACTATCCCAAAATGAAAAATAAAAGGAAAGAGATAAAAACTATAGGGATAAAGAGTCTAATCATCCATAGCATCATCATCGTCTCCCCCATCATCGCCATCCTCATCATCATCATCCTCATCATCATCATCATCATTGGAGACCTTAACTATGTGTAAAGGTGAAGGTGGTTTCTGACTGCTCGGTGCAAAGCCCTATTGCTCCCAGAACTCCATCATGGAGCACTACATCCATCATCGCTACTTGGCCTCTTACTCCATAAACTGCATCATCTCCATCTGCGTGGTATGAAAGTGCTAGTGCGATAGAGTAAGACTGCCCAAAGAACTCTCAATATAGCACAATTGCCACTCTAAATCAGTCATCTTCCTTCCTTCCTCCTCCTCACTAATACTTGTGCCTCCAATCTTGGAACTCAAAGAATTGATGGTGAGGAACAGAAGCAGACGGTCCAGACATACCAACAAATGATCTAGGCATAGTAGCCGCCTGTGGTGGTGGGCTAGGGTCAGCATGAGCAGCAGGAGGTGTCATGAAGGTTTTCTAAGGGTCCATCCATGTTAGCATGTTCATTCCCAAATGCCATGGTAGACCATCTAGCATCATCGGAGGTAAACCATAAAAAACTCCCAACCCCTGTGCTAGTCGGGTCACGTACATGCCACCAAATAATACCCCTTTTGGGCCCTTCCTGGACTGCTCATAGAGAAAATAGACCAAGGCATGTGCGACGTTACACCTATGATTCTCTGCCATACACATCAGAAAGAAAAGGTCCTGTCTTATAATAGTACCTATGCTATCACGGCGAGTTGAAATTGTGTAGGCTAAGAGATTGTGTACCATTCAAAGAGGGAATGACTGAAGGTTAGAAGCCTTGGACACCCCTGGATTAAAATTACCTATCCGGGTGCATATTGCCTCCATACATCATTTGATATGCTCTCATTAGCAAAACTAACATTAGCGCCCTTATACACATCAATGGCAAGCTTCGATTATTGATAAAGTCCCATGACTACCGCAATGTCACTGATGCTCAGATGAAAATCCTTTAAACCTAATTTGAACTTGAGAGATGGCTTGCTTACTCGGATGATTTTCTTGTCAAACTAGAGTGAGCAATAAAACTCCAGAGTCAATTCTCGGTAAGCGGGTTTGATATCTCAAATAATTTCTACCACCTTGGTTGGTTAATCAATGCTTGAATTCTATTTGCTATACCTGCAGTCTCCATAGCCCCTCAATCCAATGTGTGAGTGGGCTCAAAATCTTTGTTCGCTAATTGCTCAAATTTGGCCTTAGCCTCCGCCTCACTGAACTGTACACATGGATGATCTGCTATGAATGTGATATTGGGAACTACAGCAGGTGGTGGGGCTCAAAAACTGCTCTCCCCTCTTCTTGTTTTAGTGGGTAATCTCTCTGATCGTCTGGATGCGAGTTGCTTTCGGGGACCTATAATCTGCAAAATGTATAACCAACTGAAACACAAATAACACAACCACCAACCTTTGAACATTAGCTCCACCCAAAACATGGCCGTGTAAAACATCACAACAATTATTCCAAAATGCCAACATAACAGCCATTCCATCATCCAACAGACCCACACTTATAGTGTATTCCAATCAATGATCCAACAGTATTATTTCATAAGCACAAGGAAGATTTTGCCAATAATCAAAAGTATGTCCTAAAATTTCCTACAAACTCAGAAGATATATGCAATGGGCAATACTCATGTCAAAAATTTCAACATAGACACACAAAATAACTATAATCAAAGAAAATCAAATAACTGAGAAAAAATTAGTAAAGAAAAATGGATTAGACACAAAATATAGTCTAAAATCCCTAGTTCATGCAATCTAAACTAACCTATTGCATATTCTCTTGATTAAGCTCATAACTAACCAAATTCTCAATGGTAAGTCATCAAAATTTTGAAAGAAAGAGCACAAGAGAAGAAAACTTAAACCTGTGCTTGGAATGAAGCGGGATTGCAAAAGAAATTTAGTAAAAGCAAAGAGTATCCACCCTAAATCCTTCATTGAAGCTCAAAATCAAAGATTAAGTGTGTGGGTGTGTGATTTTTAGAGTGAGAGAGGAGAGAAAATGGAGAAGAATGGAGACAAATAGGGTGGTTTAGTTGAAACTGCCCTTTTTAAAATGTGGGACCGTTCCCACGCCCAACCACACGGGTATGGCTCTGGAGTGCGTATGGTCCCTCTCACCTGCCTTAGGCGTGGGCTAGCCTGTGGTTAGCTACTGCTTCTAGGCTCTTAATGCACCTTAAGCCACGCCCAACCACACGCCCGTGGGTCTAGGTGTGGCTAGCTTCTATGCCTTTTGTCCAAAATTGAATTTAGGGCATGCCCAACCACACGGGCATGGCTTTGGGCATGCCAGGCTACTGGAACAATTCCAAAATGCATCTTTCCATACGCCCAAGCCCATAGGCATGTCCCTGGGCATGGATAGCTATTGAATCCTCCAAATTTAAGCAAATCTCCTCTCTTTTCTTGCACAAAAACACCATACCTTAGGTGCATTATCTCTAAACAACTTAAAACACAAAAATAAAATAAAAAGAAAACAACTGAATTGCTAAAACATTAAAAATAGTGGGTTGTCTCCCACCTAGTGCTTCTTTAATATCATCTTAGCTGGATGTTGAGGGTGATTTCTCATCTTAATTCCTGGAGATACTTAATCTCCACCACCTCATTCAATTCTCCGCCAAGGTATATCTTGAGCCTTTGCCCATTAACTTTAAAATCGCCCTTCTCAGGATCAGTCAACTCAACTATTCCATAACAAAAGACCTCTTTAACAGTAAAAAGGCTAGACCAACAAGATTTTAAGTTATGTAGGAAGAGTTAGAGTCTAGAATTGTACAGTAATACCTGATCTCCAACTTGAAACTCTCTTCGCTGCTTAATCCGAGCATCATGCCATCTCTTGGTCCGCTCCTTGTACATCTGAGCATTATCATAGGCTTGCAACTGCCATTCATTTAACTTATTCACTTGCAATTGCCTTTTCTCACATGTATTAGCTAGATCAAGGTTAATATGTCTTATAGCCCAATAAGCATGATGTTCAATCTCAACAGGTAAATGACAAGCTTTTCCATACACCAATTTATAGGGAGTAGTTCCTAAAGGAGTTTTAAATGTTTCCCTAAAAGCCTATAGAGCGTTATCTAATTTTTTAGACAAATCCTTTCTAGATCACTCCACAGTTTTCTCAAGCATTCTCTTAAGCTCCCTATTTATGTTCTCAACTTGGCCACTCGTTTGAGGATGAAGGGAGTAGCCAGCTTGTGTGTAACACCTAGCCTTTTGAAAACTTTCTTAAGCTAGGCATTATAGAAATGGGTGCCCCTATCACTAATAATGGCCTTAGGTGTGCCAAATCGAGTAAACAATTTCTTTAAAAATTTTACTACTACCTTAGCATCATTTGTAGCCAAGGCTTGAGCCTCAGGCCATTTAGACATATAATCAATAGCTACAGCACATATTTATTACCAAAAGAATTAGGAAATGGCCCAATGAAGTCAATACCCCAAACATTAAACACTTCACAAACTAAAATACCACTTTGAGGCATCTCATCACGAGACGAAATATTCCCAGTTCTTTGGCAATGATCACAATGTCGCACAAACTCATAACTATCTTTAAAAAGAGTGGGCTAGTAGAAACCTAATTCTAAAACTTTCTCAATTGTTCTACCAGGTCCCATATGTCCACTAGCTGGTCCGGCGTGGCAAGGGTTAAGAATGCTTATAGTTTTAGGCTAAGCCATGCAACGCTGGATCATATGGTCAGCACATAATTTAAACAAATAGGGATCCTCCCAAAAGTAGTATTTCAAATCAGAAAAGAATTTCTTCTTTTACTAATAAGTTAACTCTTTTGGGAGTTCCTTAGCAGCTAAGTAATTTGCAATATCAACAAACCAAGGTAGTTCAGAGTTAGAGTTACTTACTATACCTATGATGGCGTACAGCTGCTCATCGGGGAAAGTGTCTAAAATATCCCCCTCTCCAAGTGTCTCTAAGTTTGGGTTCTCTAACCGCAAAAGGAGGTCAGCTGTAAGATTTTCAGCTCCTCTCTTGTCTTGTATTTCCAAATCAAACTCTTATAGCAATAATACCCATCGAATCAATGTCGACTTTGCATCATTTTTGGAAAAGAGATACTGCAAAGCTGAATGATCTGTATAGACTATTACCTTTGACAAGATCAAATAGGAGTGAAACTTATTAAAGGCAAACATAACAGCCAACAACTCCTTCTCAGTGGTATTGTAATTTGCTTGAGCCTCATTCAAAGTCTTGCTTGCATAGTAAATTGGTTGGAAGTGCTTCTCCTTCCTCTGACCCAAAAATGCCCCTACTACAACATCACTTGCATCACACATCAACTCAAAAGGTAGACTCCAGTCGGGGGCCACCATTATAGGTGCATTGATAAGCTTAGCCTTCAAAGTGTTAAAGGCTTGTAATCTCATCCATAGGCAGTCCTTGATGAAGTGACCCATCTGTCCACATTTTAGACATGCACCAAAGACCTTCCCACAAATTCCAAAATGCTTCTTGCCACAATGGCCACAAGTCCTGGGCAAAGATTCCTTTCTTAGACCTCCTCCTCCTTCTCTATGTTGGCCTCCCTGACCTTTGCCCCTATGCTTACCCTTTTGTTCACGTCCAGCATACTCGCGTCTCTTGGCTTTATATCTCTTTTCCATTATCTTGGCCTTATCTGTCAACTTAGCCAAGGTTGAGAATTCAGTTGCTACTAATGAGTTGAATAATGGTGTGGTCAACCCTTTTAGGAAGTAAGTGACAAGACTAGCTTCAGTAGGAATGATGTTGATAGCAAACCTGCTAAGTCGATTGAACTACTTAGCATAATTCGATATTGTCATTCCAGGCTTCTATTTCAACTGCTCAAACTACATTACCCTATCTTACCTTTTGCCTTTAGGCAAGAATTGATCCATCACTTCTTACTTAAACTCTGCCTATATAGGTGGGTCAGCTCCATAAAGTCCCTCCTTAACGTTTTTCTCATACCAATACCATGCCTCTTTCTTGAGTTGGAGTCCTACTAACTCAATCACTTTAGCTTTAGAGCATGACAGTCGACATACTAGGTTGTCCATCTCATCCAAGGATTCATGAGGGTTGTCACCCTCCTCGCTATAGAAGATAGGTGGCTATAGCTTCTTGAACTCTAAGACGATCATCCCTTCATCGGGTAGCCTCTTCTTTTCCCCCCGTGCAGGTGCCACTACCACAGGAGGTGAAACTCCATTCCTTTATTGTGTTGGCAGGACTTCCACCCTTTGAGCTCACACTCATGCAAGTCCCTCATTTCCTCGTGCATAGCTTACACCTCTTATGAAGAGGCTTGCTCACTAGAGCCCATGGTAGGCACCCCCGAATTAGATCTCTCTCTTGATGCCACAGGTACAGAGGTGGTATTTGCAGCAATGTCTGATATTGCATTCTCACTAGCCCTAATAGGTTGGCTAGCAGTGCAAACTTTCTTCTTAAAAGGCATTCTGCTATCATAATAAAGGAATTTAGTGCTAACTCCCTTCTAACCCATCTAACCCCATTATCATACTATCACATTTACCATGCATTCAACATAAGTACTTATCATATCATGTCACAAGGCATATACCATATATCATTATCACATAACATACATCATAGAACATATATCACATATTATGGCATGAATCATGTATCATAATCTGGTAACCTATAACTTATGGCATCATAAACTTCCCCTATCATATCATAGGCAATAAAATAAATCATTTCATACTAAGTCACTAAGCAATCAAATAGTATTATTCGCAGCGTATAAATCCTATACCCAGGCCAATAGTCATCCACTACTAGCATAAACCTTAACTGTGCCCCTCATTCGGACGAATGTCAGGTAGTTTCCATAGTCGATCAGGCAAGTATTCGATAAGAGGACAATCTGTAGAAATGTGACCAAAACCATGACACTTATAGCATAGTAAATCCTTAATTAGTGCACGACCCATCGAGGACAAAGTCCTAGATGGTGACTAGTCAAAATCTCCAGGTGTGTGGTCATCCATTTACTCAGCATCTCTGGTCTTAAGCTACCCCACATCCTCCCTCAAGGCATGAACCAAAAACCTAAGACATTGGTTCTCCTCCCTCAAATCTGAGCACTGACTCTCCAATTTCTCAATATTAGTATGTAACAACCCACACCCACCCTAGGAATTTTCGTGATAAATTGCTTGAATTAGAATCTATAAGGTTAAGTGTGTGCTTGTGTGAATGTTTGTGATCTAAGTGATTGATGAGTATGTGGCATATTAAATTAATTTTAATATGCATAATATGTGTTGCTATTGAAAAATAAATGATTCACATGAAGTATATTTGCATAAAAGAATTTATTTTAAATAAAATGAATTTTCATGCATAAAACAATTTTTAAGCATAAAATAATTTTATAGGTATTTTTAAAATATTTTTAAATAAATGTTTTGAGGGAAATATTCCAAAATTAAAAAAGAAAAATATTATTTTTATTCTTAAACACTTCAGCTGAAATTTTTAAAGAAAAAGGCCCAATACCCAAAAGCCCACTACACAAAAATGCTCCTAACTTATTTCATTAAGAGTAATAGTGGAAATTCCACTCCAACCCTAATATATATTCAAATTTTCGGCCAGAAAGGGTTTTCCAGCAGCCACTCCCTCATTCTTTCCATATTCTGGCAGAAAAACCTCTCAAAATAATTCTCTCTACCGAAATATCGAAAACACTTTACCGTTTTGCGATTTCGTGACCGTAATCGTAAGTTTTTAATCTCTTTTGATTTCTAAATTGTTTTCTATGAAATAAATTGTGGGAAAATTATTTTGAACTATTTGATTACTGATTTCTACAGATTCAATTCTATTTGAGTGAATTTTTGGGAGAGAAAATTTATTTTCTACCAAAAACACGATTCTTTCCGCAAGATTTCTCCAAAGGTGAATTCTATAACTTAAAATCACAATTTTATTGCATAGACATCATAAGGGGGGGGGGGGGGGGTGGGGTGATTTGTGTTTATTTGCATTCTAAACTGATTTTTGATGTTTTGATGAAAAATATTGCATGAAATAATATTTCTGTATATTTCTGTGATGACCGAAAAGTTTCAAAAAACAAAGGAATTCAAGATTTTCGTGTTAGGATTTGGAAATTTGAAAATTCTATTCTTTCATGAATACATGGCTGTCGATTTGTGTGAATTGGTGTTCTAATGTGATATTTGTTTTGTTTAAATGAAAAATAATGACTTGAATCATGTGTCTGTTTATCGTAGAAATAAACGAAATGCGCGGAAAGCATAGAAACTCATGATTTTTCACCTAAGCCTTTGAACTTGGAATTTTTTTTGTATAAACCTTACCTATGGCTGCCTATTCATTAAGGAATGTGTTCTAAACTGATATTTTCAATGATTGAATGAAAAATAATGGTTTAAACAACTTGTTCGCATATTTCTGAAATGACCGGAACATACCAAAAATAAGAAAACTCATGTTTTGTGCACTATAATGCAAAAGATTGAATTTTTATATATCAATGGCACCAATAGTGGCCGATTCTTATGGATTTGAGTTCTAAAATGATTTTTTTCATGTTTACATGAAAAATCTTGGTTTAAACCATGTTTTTACATATTTCTGAAATAGACGGAAAAACACGAAAAGAAGAGGAATTTGGTTTTCACCTTAAGGATGCATTCGGCCTACATGAACAATTGTGTCTAAATGTTTATAAATTTTATGTGATGTGTATTGGTGATTGTTGACATGTATGTATGTATAATAAATGATGAAATTGCATGTTAGTTGAAGGTATGATCCTAGATAAGCTTAAATGTGTTTTGGTATACTTAAGGTATCCTAATATCATATTATGGTTAGAATGCGAATGTGATTGAGGAATTTGGAACTAGATGTCATGATGACTTGATGATAAATATATGGTTATGAGTTAATGAAGTGAAAGAGATCATAAGAGTTAAGCATGACATTTGAAGGACTAATTATTAAGCTGACATGTATGGAAGTGTAAAGTGAATTAAGATAATTGACAAGTGAATTGATATTGGGTAATGATAATGTGATGACCTTAAAAAGGTATTGATATGATTGCAATATGTTTTCATGTGAGCCTATAAGGCCTAAGTATGCAAGACTCTTAAGTCAACGTGATATGTGCAAGTGATGAGTACACCTATGAGTGAACTCTAATGTGTATGCTATATGTGTATGGGTAGTTATGGGATAGGAACATCATGAGTAAATAAATACTAAGTATTAAATCAAATATTATGTTAGAGTTTGAGGAGCTTTAGAAGTGCCAAAGAGACTACGTTACTAGGAGCAAAGGAACCCCAAGGTGAGTAAACACTATGTCCATGCTACATGCGTGAGTAAACGCAATGTTATTGTTACAAATGTGAACAACATCATGTTGTGCTTTAAGAATGTGATATATTGATATGTGAAACTTTATGAGCTTTGAAACCCAAGTTCTTTCCATTTTCATTTTATAACATGATTTCTTTGTTAAGCTTGGGTTGCCAAAGGACATTTGGTCCAAAACTATTTTGCTTATCCGATGAGAACATTTTTTTTTTATAAACACCCTAACTTGTGTTCTTTCTGGAACTACACTTTTATTGTATTATTGTTGTAAGCCAAACTACTATTGTTATTGAAATATATGTTATTGTTGCCATATGTGATATTGTTAATTGTGTTTACCAATAGCTCTAGCCATGGTACCTTTACCCTTTATGCAGAATCCTCGTGCCGATGCAGGTAATCATCGGAACCTGTGCATATGGTCTTAACCCGATGGATAGGGGTAGTGTATCCACCTCAGCTAGAAGGGGTGGTTCTAGCCGTGGAGCCTGATAAGCTTCATGCTTTATAAGTGATGGGAGTTGGAATTTGGCAAAGGCCACCTCTCTTCGATGTGTTAGAGTGGATTGAGTAGTGTCTCCACTCTATAAGTGTTATAAGTGCGATTTCTGCAAACTTGCTAAATTGAACCTTGCTTAAATTGCAACCTGATTCATGAGTTATAAACCATGAACTATGTGTATAAGCTATGTGTTTCCTTTCAAAGGAATATGTGATAATGTATGAGCCTTTTTGTTTACTCATTGAGATCATCTATCTCACCCCTTTTCCTTGTGTGGTTCCAGGTGAGCAAATGTGAGGAGGCAAGGTGATGGCACAAGCATCCTACTTTGCTTGGGGAATTCCTTGTCCGAGTTATCAATAATACTATGTTATGAAGTCTTGTCTTTAGATGCTTCGAGAATGTTAATTGATACTTATAGAGATTTATATTATTTTCCTTATGGAATTTATATGTAACGATTTACTTTAAGTCTTCTGCAAATTATGGTATTATCTAAATGTTTTAAATGAATTAATGAAAGAGGTTAGGTAAGATCCTAGGCATGATTGTTATATGTTAATGGGTTCTACGAGCGTGGGTGACCTTATGTCTCCCCATGCTTTAGGACCGTCATATCTCATAAGGTTAGGATGTAACATAGTAGAAACCTAATCACAGTCCAAATACTCCTCGAGGTCCTCTTCATTAGGCACCTTCTCTTCCTTATAGAGAATCACAAGCACAACTTTCTTGAACATCTCACTCCATATCCTCTTATATGCCATTCGTAGTGCTCTGGGTTGCGGTCCTCGAGTAGGGTTCATCTTCTTAGTCATCTGATAAAGGAACTATGAGGCACACAAGCAAACAATAACAAAGAGTATTATAACTTATTAGGATTTTGCAAAACTATACTAGCGATAGACTACAAGTGACATGATAGGAAAATTCTTATGCTCCACGATTATACTTAATCAGCTTAATAAATAGACAAGTCTAAACTAGACTTTAAAACTAAAGCTCTAATACCATCTTTGTCACATTCCAATTTTAAAGATATGACGGTCTTAGGACACAGGAAGACACAAGGTCACCCACGCCTATAGAACCCATTTATACATATACAAATACTGCCTAGGATCATACAAAAACCTCATACATTAACTTAAATATACTATAATAAGGGAAACTTTAACTAGCGGAAGCATAAATTAAAAATCCTTTCAAATACAATTCATAAGAAAAGAACATTTAAGATTCCAAAGAGTCTATCAAATAATTAATATTCCAATAATGAAACTCCTGGAGCATCTAAGAAGACTCTCATAGTATAGCATCATAGTAACCTTGATAAGGTAATTTCCCAAGCAAAGTAGGTTGCTTGAGAGATCACATTGCCTCCTTACATTGCTCACCTAAAACCATATAAGGAAAAAAGGTGAGATAGATGATCTCAATGGGTAAACCAAATAACTTATACAATAACACATATCCCTTAAAAAGGGCTCATAGCTCATAACTCATAGTTCATGATTCATAGTTTGCAATTTAGAAAGGTTCACAAAAATCATACTTATAACACATAACATATAAAATGAAGGGTGTTGCAATAATCACTCAAACACATATAGTGAAGGCTATTACCATAATCACTCAAACACATTGAGTGAAGGTTAATGTCATAATCACTCAAACATGTAGAGTGAAGGCTAATATCATAATCAATCGAACATATAGCTAATGATTATTCGTATCGGCACAAGGATTTCTGCATAAAAAGGGTTATAGGTACCATAGCTAGAGCTAATGGTAATCACCTATAAAAAAAATAGCATTGAAGAAATGAAATCACATGTGGCACAATAACAATAGATGTTAAGCTTATCAAACAAAAGATAAATAACAATATAGTTCAAGAAAGGATATAAGTTAGGACAATAATCACAAAGGTTCTTTATTATAATTGAGTAATCAAAAATGATTTTGGACCAAACATCTATTGAAAACCTAAGCTTACAAAGAAATCATTTAGTCATAATTAAAAGTAGAAAAGAACTTCGGTTTCAAGATATTAAAGGTTCACATAGCATGATAACTTGCACTTGCAACTTGAACATAATATTTACACACCTTGTGGTTCCTTTACTCTTATTACTTATAGCCCCTTTTGAACTTCTACTACTCCTTAAGCTCTAACATAATATTTAATTTGATACTTAGTATTTATTTAACATCATGCTATCCTATCCCATACTACCCCATACACATATAACATTCATATACATTTGGAGTTGCACTTAGAAGTGCACTCATCACTTGTATATAACATCTTGACTTTTACAATCTTGCATGCTTTGCCTTTATTGGCCCACATGAAAAATACATAACAACTTATATCAAGACTTTTCTAAAGTTAGACACAACATATCATGATTTTAATATCAACTCAATTTAACATTCAACTTAACATACTTAACACCTTTAATTTATCAAGTAGCCTTTCAAGTATCAGACCTATCTTTTATGACCAATTCATACAATCAATCTCATCATCCATTTAAGATTATTAACTCATCATAAAACTTATTTTTCATATCACTTAAACACATAAACATATTAATCACATCATAGAAATAGGGTTAGGAAAACTTAGGTATACCCTATTGTCTCTAGACTTGTCTAGAGTTATTCCTTCAATCAATATGCAATCAAATCACTTATTATTCATATACACATGCCAATAATTATTAAAATATATCATATAAAAATTATGACATTGGGATTGAATTCCCAATGGAGGCCGAATTACTCAATCAAGAACAAAAATGATTTTTCTCACTTTTTGCACTTTCCATTCATTACAGTAATATGCAAAAACATGGTTTAAACCATGATTTTTGATGTAATCAAAACAAGAACCATTTTAGAACACTAATTTACACAAATTGACACCTATATATGTATACATTTATGAAAATTTTTCAACTTCAAGTTTTAGGATGAAAATCATGCATCTTTCTTGTTTCCGGTACTTTCTGATCATTATAGTAATATGTCAACACATTATTTAAACCATTATTTTTTATCCAAACATAACAAAAATCATTTTAGAATTCAATTATACAAATTTGGCAGCCCTAGGTAATCCATATGCATGAAAATTCCAATTGTAGGGTTTAGAGTGAAAATCATGAGTTTTCTTGCTTTTTGGTGTTTTTCGATCAATACAGTAATATACAGAAATATGATTTAAATTAATATTTTTTATCTAAACACACGAAAATCAATTTAGAACACAATGATGTACAAATCCCCCCTATAGAGTTTGTGCATGAGAATTTCAACTTTGAGTTTTAGGGTTCACCTTTGGAGGATTCACATATAGAGGTTTGTGTTATCGGTAGAAAAATCAATTTCTCTCTCAAGAATTGACCTAGGCCAAATTTAATCAATAAAAATCAATAAATACTTAGTTCAAAATAAATGTCTCATGATTAGTTTCATAAAAATCAATTAGCAAATTGAAAGGAAAGGAAAAACTTATGAAACAATCGCGAAATCATAAGGTTTAAAGACACCTTGTGAATTTCGGTTGAGAGAATTTTCTGCTGCAAAAATGAGAGAAAATAGAATGGTGGCTGTCTAACATGGGGCTGGCCAAATTTTTGGTTTAAATCCTTAGGGTTTTGGCGAATTTCCAAGTTTACTCTTAACAAGCTAGGTGAGGAGTGTTTTGGTGTAGTGGGCTTTTGGGAATTTGGACTTTTTATTTAATTTATGGGCTGATAATAGGTAATTAAAAATAAATTATTATTATTATTATTATTTTCATTAAAATTTCCTCCAAAATAATTATTTAAAAATATTTTTAAAATGCTCATAAAAATTATTTTATGCTTAAAAATCGCTTTGTGCATAAAAATTTAATTTATGTGAAATAAATATTTTTTATGCTTATGCATTTCATATAAACCACTTCACTATAATAATTCATATTTTGTATATTAGAGCTAATCTAACATGTCATATACTTATCGATCACATAACTCATAAATTTCTTAAAAGCACTTATTGTAATACCCAAGGTTTCCCTAACCTATTAAAGTTAGTAATGGAAACATTATAATGTCCATAAAATGCACCATTCAAGGCCTTCCTAACATAACAAGACCCAATACAACATCACAGGAAGTAATTTTAATAAATAATGTGGCAATAAGTAAAGAATGTAATTAATTTTAATAAACATCCTTATGATAGAGTGTAAGTCAAACTGAGTTTGACTTAATGTGACTATGTTAATAAGTTATTTGAAATATGAATCTAAAGTGCTAATGAATTGATATTCACATCTCCTAAGACATTGGGAGACGATGATAGTGATATGAGAAATTGAATTCAATCAAAGTTACAATGGGATAATGGGGTCAAACTTAGTTTGACACAATAAGCTTATATAATATATATACTTGAACAATGTTATTGAAGAGTTAGTAAATGAGCAATAAGATATGTATGGAATTTATCTCATAATATCCAGAGTGTGTAGTGATATTAGAAGGTAGAAATATATGTGCTAAAGTGAAAGGAAGGAAATGGAAAATGTATTAAGTATCGAGTTTGAAACGTGCATTTAAGGATCTACTAATGGGCTTTTGGGCTCAAAGGCCCAAATCCATTGGATGGCCAGCCTATTGGGCCTAAGGAGGATGCAACATCCAAATTGTGAATGTATAGTAAGCCCAAGGTAGAAGACAAAGCAAGTGTAGAGATCAAGTCTTGGCGGTATAGCTCTTAGTCACCAAAGTTGACCAAGTCAAATGCTTAACCAAGTAGATTTCTTGATTTTTCCTTTGCATGAGCCAAGTTTTTATTAGAACACCTAGCACTTAGGATAACTATCACTATTGTAGAAGCAATCCTATCCCTCCACCTTGATGCCATCCTAGCCATCCATCAAGATCAAATGCTAGCCATTGGATTTAACTTGATAAATCCTCACCATCCAACTTAATATATATATGAGCAAAATTATGTTAGAGAAATTCATTTTAACCACTTTCTCTACATAAAATCTTCCACCCTCTCTCTACAATTCTCTCCATCTCTCTTGCAATAAGAACTTTGGAAAAAAAAATCAAAGCTAATCAAGGTAAGGGATTATGTCTATCCTTTCTTTTTATGTTTTAAAGTTGATTTTGGTGACTAGGTTGCTTGAGAAATCTTTTGTGCACCTTACATGGGGAATTCGGCCATATTGGTGTATGACTATATAGGTTTTATGTTATGCTAATTACATAGTTCCATGATCAATTTGAAGATTTGATGATTGGGTGGGGAATTAATAGTTTTCCCCAAATTCTAGGGTTTATGGGAAAATTGGGGATTTTAAGCATTGAATTTGAATTCATAAAAGTAAAGGGAAAATCAAGCTTAAGAATGGAATTAGATGATTTGTATAATGTTAGTTTTTAAATCTAATTGATAAAAGTGACTTTCCCCAAAATTAATGAACTAGACTTATTCATGGAATTCAATGGTAGAAGTTTAATGGATTCTATTGACCATTGGAATTTGTTTATATTGTTTTTACTAAATGTCAAAATGTGAGATTTGGAGGAAAAGAATTATCCCAACTACAATGTATAGTTGTGGCCATTTAAAGAATGACTAAGGAAAAAGTTAAGATTAATGACTAAGGAAAATGTTAAGATTAGTAATGGGTATATGTGTAGTATATCTTGACTTTAATAGTGATTGATGTGCAATTGAATTGCAAATGTGTAGAGTTACAGGCAAGGGTAAGGATGTTGTCATAAGTGTGAAGAGCGCTACTAGCCTCAAGAGTCAAGTGTAATAGGAGCAAAGGAGTCCAAGTTGAGTACTTAATAATATATCATAACTTGTACTATCTGTCTTTATTGTTCAAACCATGATCATTGAAACATTCTAATGCCTTGATGAGCTTGAATTGCCTGTTGAACAATGAGTTAAATTGATGCTTCTTGATGACAATTGATTATTGTGAACTTAGCATTTTGAATTTGTGATGTGTTCATTAGATTCCTCAATGTGAAACTTATACGAATTGTCCCATTGGAAACCTATTGATAAGCAGAAACCCCTTTTTGGTGTAGGGAAAGACACCAAACCTTGTGCACTTGGTAAAGCCTGTGGGTAGGGTGAGAGTACCCAACCTCTATTAGGAGGGAACATCTAACCATAAGACCCGATCAGTCTTACATAATGTGATACTTATGAGTGAGCAAGGCTCAGATTGCCACTCTTAAATTTATATACTTGGGTAGATCCTGCTTTTACAAATAGGTTATTTTCGCTAATGATATTGTTTCCAACTTAATTGAACCTAATGATAACATTGATGAAATTGTTCCATTTCTATAAAGAGCCTTACTGCTATCAATTCATGTACTCACCATGCATTTATGTATATATGTATGTCTTCTATATTATTATGTGCTCACTGAGTCTTATCTCATTCGCTAGTGGTTTCAATTTCTCAGGCATGATCAATAAGTCAACAAGATGAATTTCAAGCCATATTCTTTCACTTGGAAATCTATAACAACCCACACCCACCCTAGGAATTTTCGTGATAAATTGCTTGAATTAGAATCTATAAGGTTAAGTGTGTGTTTGTGTGAAAATTTGTTATCTAAGTGATTGATGAGTATGTGGCACATTAAATTAATTTTAATATGCATAATATGTGTTGCCACTATGAAATAAATGATTTAAATGAAGTGCTTTTGCATAAAAGAATTTATTTTAAATAAAATGAATTTTCATGTATAAAACAATTTTTAAGCATAAAATAATTTTATGGGTATTTTTAAAATATTTTTAAATAAATATTTTTGAGGGAAATATTCCAAAATTAAAAAGAAAAATATCACTTTCATTTTAAATCCTTTCAGCCAAAATTTTTAAAGAAAAAGCCTAAATACCCAAAAATTCACTACACAAAAATGCTCCTAACCTATTTCATTAAGGGTAATAGTGGAAATTCCACTCCAACCCTAATATATATTCTAATTTTCGGCCAAACAAGGGTTTCTAGCAGCCATTCCCTTATTCTTTCTATATTCTAGCAGAAAAACCTCTCAAAATAATTGTCTCTACTAAAATATTGAAAATACTTTACCATTTCGCGATTTCGTGACCGTAATCATAAGTTTTTATTCTCTTTCGCTTTCTAAACTGTTTTCTATGAAATAAATTATGGAAAAATTATTTTGAAATGTTTGATTACTTATTTCTACAGATTCAATTCTGTTTGAGTGAAATTTTGGAAGAGAAAATTTATTTTCTACCGAAAACACGACTCTTTCCGCAAGATTTCTCCAAAGGTAAATTCTATAACTTAAAATCACAATTTTATTGCATAAACATCATGAGGGAGGGGGGGGGGGGGTGGAGGCCGGCGATTTGTACTTGTTTGCATTCTAAACTGATTTTTGATTTGTTTTGATGAAAACTATAGCATGAAATGATATTTCTGCATATTTCTGCGATGACCAAAAAGTTTCGAAAAACAAAGGAATTCAAGGTTTTCGTGTTAGGATTTGGAAATTAGAAAATTTTATTCTTTCATGAATACATGGCTGCTGATTTGAGTGAATTGATGTTCTAACATGATATTTGTTTTGTTTAGATGAAAAATAATGACTTGAATCATGTGTCTGTTTATCGCTGAAATAAATGAAATGCGCGGAAACTCATGATTTTTCACCTAAGCCTTTGAACTTGGAATTTTTTTTGTATAAACCCTACCTATGGCTGCCGATTCATTATGGAATGTATTCTAAACTGATATTTTCAATGATTGAATGAAAAATAATGGTTTAAACAACCTGTTTGCATATTTCTAAAATAACCGGAAAATACCGAAAACAAGAAAACTTATGTTTTGTGCACTATAATGCAAAAGATTGAATTTTTCTATATTACTAACACCAATAGTGGCCGATTCCTATGAATTTATATTCTAGAATGATTTTTGTTATGTTTAAATGAAAAATCTTAGTCCAAACCATGTTTTTACATATTTCTAAAATAGACGGAAAGCACGAAAAGAAGAAAAATTTGGTTTTCACCTTAATGATGCTTTCGGCCTACATGAACAATTGTGTCCAAATGTTTATAAATTTTATGTGATGTGTTTTGGTGAATGACATGTATGTATGTATAATAGATGATGAAATTGCATGTTAGTTGAAGGTATGATCCTAGATGAGCTAAATGCATTATGGTATACTTAAGGTATACTTAAGGTATCATAACCTTGTATTGTGGTTAGAATGCAAATGTTATTGAGGAATTTGGAACTAGATGTCATGATGACTTGATGATGAATATATGATTATGAGTTAATGAAGTAAAAGGGATCATAAGAGTTAAGCACGATGTTTGAATGATTAATTGTTAAGTTGACATGTATGGAATTGTAAAGTGAACTAAGACAATTGACAAGTGAATTGATATTGGGGTAATGATAATGTGATGACCTTAAAAGGGTATTGATATGATTGCAATATGTTTTTATGTGAGCCTATAAGGCCTAAGTATGCAAGACTTATAAGTCAACGTGATATGTGCAAGTGATGAGTACACCTATGAGTGAACTCTAATGTGTATGCTATATGTGTATGGGTAGCTATGGGATAGGAACATCATGAGTAAATAAAATATTAAGTATTAAATCAAATATTATGTTAGAGTTTGAGGAGCCTTAGAACTGCAAAGGGGACTATGAGTACTAGGAGCAAAGGAACCCCAAGGTGAGTAAACACAATGTTTTGTTACAAGTGTGAGTAAACACTATGTTCATGCTACAAGCATGAGTAAACATCGTAATCATGTTATAAGTGTAAACAACATTCTGTTGTGTTACAAGAATGTGATATTAATATGTGAACCTTTGTGATCTTTGAAACCCAAGTTCTTTCTATTTTAAATTTTATGATTTCTTGTTAAGCTTGGGTTGCCAAAGAACATTTGGTCCAAAACTATTTTGTTTATCCAATGAGAACTTTTTGTGAATGACACCCTAACTTGTATTCTTTCTGGAACTACACTTTCATCGTATCATTGTTGAAAGCCAAACTACTATTGATATTGAATTACATGTTATTGTTGCCTTATGTGATATTGTTAATTGTGTTTACCAATAGCTCTAGCTATGGTACCTTTACCCTTTATGCAGAATCCTCGTGCCGATGCGGGTAATCATCGGAACCTGTGCACATGGTCTTAACCCGATGGATAGGGGTAGTGTATCCACCTCATCTAGAAGGGGCAGTTCTAGCCGTGGAGCCTGATCAGCTTCATGCTTTATAAGTGATGGGAGTTGGAATTTGGCAAAGGCCACCTCTCCTCGATGTGTTAGAGTGGATTGAGTAGTGTCTCCACTCTATAAGTGTTATAAGTGCGATTTCTGCAAACTTGCTAAATTGAACCTTGCTTAAATTGCAACCTGATTCATGAGTTATAAACCATGAACTATGTGTATAAGCTATGTGTTTCCTTTCAAAGGAATATGTGATAAAGTATGTGCCCTTCCGTTTACTCATTGAGATCATCTATCTCACCCCTTTTCCTTTTGTGGTTCCAGGTGAGCAAATGTGAGGAGGCAAGGTGATGGCTCAAGCATTCTACTTCGCTTGGGGAATTCCTTATCCGAGTTATCAATAAAACTATGTTTATGAAGTCTTGACATTAGATGCTCTGGGAATGTTAATTGATACTATAGAGATTTATATTATTTTCCCTATGGATTTTATATGTAACGATTTACTTTAAGTCTTTCGCAAATTATGGTATTTATCTAAATGTTTTAAATGAGTTAATGAAGAAGGTTCGATAAGATCCTAGGGATGATTGTTATATGTTAATGGGTTCTATGGGCGTGGGTGACCTTATGTCTCCCCATGTTCTAGGACAAAGGTGGTATCAGAGCCATAGTTTTTTTAAAAGTCTAGTTTAGGCTTGTTTTATATGAGTTAATTAAGTAAAATCCTGGAGCATAGGAATTGTCCTGTGATGTCACTTGTAGTCTATCACTAGCATAGTTCCGCGAAAATCCTAGTAGATTAGTAATCCTTGTTATTGTTTGCTTACCTTACGATTCTCCTGACAGATGACCAAGAAGATTACGCTTGCTTGAGGACCACGACCTAGAGCACCCCGTGTGACTTATAAAAGGACTTGGCCAGAGATGCTCGAGAAAGTTGTAACTGTGATTCGCCCTACGAAAGAGAAGACCCCTGATGAAGAAGAGGACCCCGAGGAGCGCTTAGATCCTGATTGGGTATATACTAAGGTCCAAAAATTAGAGGATAATTGTTTGTAGTTGAAAGGGGAAAACTGACGTCTTAAGGTAATGATTCAAACACTAAGAGAGGATATGGAGCAGCTCAGGTCAGGGATTGTTGAGCATAAGGGGGACTACTCACCAGTGAGGTCTGCATCTTCAGCTAATCACCATCAAGATGGAGATGTTCTTTGCTATCGATGTGGCAGCAGTGGCCATGTCGCTCTTGATTACTCTGGAGGTGGACACGATAATTAGGTCGAGTAAATATGATGATCGACGTAAGGGCATAGCACTTTATATGATATGAATGATTTTCCTTGATTGCCTAATTACCTAGGATGAGATGATTTCCTTCATTATTATGCTATAGTGTGATATTATGAGATATATGCTATATGATTATGATATGCGATATGTGCAAAACTATATGATATGTGGTTTATATATGACATGTGCTTAGTGATGTGACATGGTAAATGCATGATAATGTGTGCAAGGATAAGAGGGAGGTTAAATGGGTTAGGATAGGGGATTAGTACTAAATTCCCTTATTATGATAGACAGAATGCCTCCCAAGAAGAAGGTTCGCACAGTCACCCAATCTGTTAGGGCTAATGATGATGTTATATCGGACACCGCATCGAATGCTGCCTCTGTACCTATACAGTCAAGGGAAAGATCTAACTCGAGGGCACTAACCATGGGCTCTAGTGAGCAAGTGACTTCGCAAGAAGTGCACGCCATGCGTGAAGAAATGAGAGATTTGCGCAAGGAACTGGATGAGCTACGAGCTCAAAGGCGAGAAACGCCGCCGACTCAAGAAAGGAATAGAGTTACGCCACCTGCGGTAGTGACATCTGCTCGGAGAGAGAGGAAATGACTACTCGATGAGGGAATGACTGTGGCATAATTTAAGAAGCTGCAATCGCCTACTTTTTATGGTGAGGAGGGAGATGACCCTCATAAATTTTTAGATGAGATGGATAAGCTAGTCCATCGTTTATCTTACTCAGATGCTCGAGTGATTGAGTTGGTAGGACTCCAACTCAAGAAAGAAGCTTGGTATTGGTATGAGAGGAATATCGAAGAACGACTTTATGGAGCTGAACCACCTACGTGGGCAGAATTTAAGCAAGAAGTAATGGATCAGTTCTTGCCAGAAGAAGAAAGGCAAGATAGGGCGCTGCAGTTCGAGCAACTGAAGCAAAGGCCAGGAATGTGTGTGTCGGATTATGCTAAGGAGTTTAACCGACTTAGTCGTTTCGCTGTCAACATCATCCCTACCGAAGCAAGTTGTGTCAATCATTTCCTTGGAGGACTGATTACGCCTCTATTTAATTCATTGGCAGTAACCGAGTTTCCAACCTTAGCCAAGCTCATAGACAAGGCCAAGGTTATGGAAAAGAGATACAAGGTAGAGAGAGCCGAACGAGCTGAACGAGATCAGAAGGGAAGGCATAAGAACAAAGGTCATAAAGGATAGCATGGAAATGGAGGGGAGCAAAGGAAGGAGTTTCCACTATCCAGACCATGAAACGGTCAGACTAAGCAAGAGATCTCCACATGCGGCAAATGTGGAAGGAAACATCCTGGAGTTTGCCAGAAAGATACTGGCGCTTGCCTTAAGTGGGCAAATGGGGCACTTCATAAAGGACTACCCTCAAATTAGGAGCCAAGGGAATGGGACCACAAGACGACCATAACCCAAGCCATTCCAAGCGCAAGGACAAGGAGTTAAGGACAAAGGACCAACGGTTGGGAATGCATCGACGACAGAGAATAAGGGCAAAGGTCGAGTCTTCGCATTAAATCCACAAGAGGCTTGTGATTCACACACCGCCATCACAGGTATCATCCCCATCCAAAGTTCTAGCGCAAAATGTTTAATTGATTCTGGTGCTACCTACTCGTTTGTGTCGCCTTGTTTTGCTAAGTATTTGGGTATAGATAAGGAATTGATGAGTGAACCGTTAGTAATAGCAACTCCTTTAAGGGAAGTGATGGAAGTCAAGTTTGAGTATAAGGGTTGTGAAGTAGACATTAATGGACAAACACTTCTGGTAGTATTGCTAGAATTGGACGTACTAGAATTCGATGTGATATTAGGGATGGACTGGTTGTACGAGCATAGAGCTCGTATCGACTGTAGGAAGAAATGTCGAGTTTTGAACTAGAGATGGGAAGAAGTTTACGTACCAAGGAGATAGGAATGAGAATCCTTTGAACTTGATATCGGCCTTAGGAGCGAGGCGGATGTTAAGGAAATGATGCCAAGCGTATCTAGCTCACGTAGTCGACACTGACAAAGAAACTACCATTCGAGACAAGAGCATTCCAGTAGTGGACGAGTTCATGGATGTCTTTTGAGAAGATTTACCCAAATTACCCCCTGATCGTGAGATCGAGTTTAACATCAAATTGCTACCCAGTATGCAACCAATATCAATACTGCCATACTGTATGGCACCAATGGAGCTGAAGGAGTTAAAGACACAATTGCATGATTTGCTCGATAAGGGCTTCATTCGACCAAGCAGTTCGCCATGGGGCGCTCCAGTGTTGTTCGTGAAGAAGAAAGATGGATCATTTCGAATGTGCATCGACTATCGTCAACTGAACAAAGTCACTGTGAAGAATAGATACCCGTTACCAAGGATCGATAATCTTTTTGATCAACTGCAAGGAGCTAGCCACTTCTCTAAGATTGACTTAAGATCTGGCTATCATTAACTAAAGATTTGAGGAGAAGATATCTGCAAGATTGCTTTCCGTACTAGATATGGACACTACGAGTTCACAGTTTTGCCTTTCAGTTTGACGAATGCTCCTGCTGCTTTCATGGACTTGATGAATCGAGTTTTCAAGCCATTCCTTGACAAATTCATGATCGTATTCATCGATGACATCCTGATCTATTCGAAGAATAAAGAGGAACATGAGGAACATCTAAGGATCATACTTCAAACGTTACGTGATCACCAACTCTATGCTAAGTTATCTAAGTGTGAGTTTTGGATGGAGTCGGTCAACCTTCTTGGACATGTAGTAAGTAAGGAAGGAATTCATGTTGATCCTATGAAAGTTGAAGCAGTTACGAATTGGCCAAGGCCTACAACAGTTTCTGAAGTACGAAGTTTCTTAGGCATGGTGGGATATTATCGTAGATTCGCACAGGACTTTTCTAAGATAGCATCCCCATTGACCAAGTTGACAAGAAAACAAGTTAAGTTCAATTGGGAAGAGTCCTGTGAGAAGAGTTTTCAGAAACTCAAAGAGTGTTTAGTATCGGCACCAATTTTGACATTACCTGAAGGGGAAGAAGGATTCACGGTCTATTGCGATGCTTCGAGAGTAGGACTTGGGTGCGTTTTAATGCAAAAAGGAAAAGTCATCGCCTATGCATCATGACAACTAAAGAGACATGAAGTGAATTACCCTACTCACGACTTACAATTAGCTGCGATAGTATTCGCTCTAAAAATCTGGAGACATTACATGTACGGGACAAAGTGTGAGATCTACACGGATCATAAGAGTCTTCAATATATCTTGAGCCAAAGAGACCTCAATCTAAGACAAAGGAGATGGATTGAACTATTGAAGGACTATGACTATCAGATTCTCTATCATCCCAGGAATGCAAATGTAGTGGCAAATGCCTTGAGTCGAAAGTCAATGGGAAGCCTAGCCCATGTGGATGTGAGAAAAAGGTCGATTGTGAAGGAGCTAAAGGAATTGTTTAATCAAGGATTGAGACTAGAGATTGGACGATCAAGAGTTCTATTGGCTCATTTCCAAGTAAGATCTAAGTTAATGGAAGAAATAAGGAATGCGCAAGATAGACACCCATACTTGGTGAAGTTGAAGGATGAGATAAGAGAAGGAAAGAATCCCGAGTTTGAGATAGTCAATGGAGTTTTAAAGTGTAAGAATAGAGTATGCGTGCCTGATGTGGATGGACTAAAGGAAACGATATTGAAGGAAGCACATCAGACACCTTACTGCGCTCATCCTGGAACTACCAAGATGTACCATGATGTGAAAGCTACTTATTGGTGCCCTGGATTGAAAAAAGATGTAGCTAAGTTTGTAGCAACTGGCCTGACTTGCCAACAAGTCAAGTATGAACATCAACAACCCTCAGGATTGCTTCAAGAGATTCGATTACCCAAATGGAAGTGGAAGCGCATCACTATGGACTTCGTTGTTGGCTTACCTAGAACCTCCAAAGGATATGATTCTATATGGGTCATAGTAGATAGATTGACAAAGTCTGCCCATTTCCTAGGAGTTAAAACTGCTTTTTTTGTAGCTCAGTATGCACAGTTATATATAAATGAGATCGTGAAACTACATGGAGTGCCAATCTCTATCATCTCCGATCGAGGAATGCAATTCACCTCAAGGTTCTGGCAAAAGTTGCAAGAAGCGTTAAGAACACAATTAGATTTTAGTACAGCGTTTCACCCTCAAACGGATGGCCAATCTGAAAGAATGATTCAGACACTTGAGGACATGCTAAGGATGTGTGTCTTGGATTTTGGTGGTAGCTGGGATAAGTATTTACCCCTGATTGAATTCGCCTACAACAATAGCTATCATTCGTCCATTGGTATAGCGCCATACGAAGCGTTGTATGGGAGAAAGTGTCGTTCTCTGATTTGTTGGAATGAACCCAAAGACAAGCATATAGAAATGCTCGAATTGCTTAAGGAGACCACTAAGAAAGTACCAATAATTCAAGATCGACTGAAGGCGGCATTCAGTCGACAAAAGAGTTACACGGACCCTAAGCGAAAGGAAGTCTAATTAGCCGTGGGAGATCACGTATTCTTAAAGGTCTCGCCAATGAAAGGAGTTATGAGATTTGGCAAGAAAGGAAAATTATCACCTCATTTCATAGGTCCTTTCAAAATCTTAGATAAGGTTGGAGAAGTGTCTTATAGACATGCCCTGCCTCCAACTTTGACACATGTACACCCAGTGTTCCACATTTCCATGTTAAGGAAATATGTGTCAGATCCATCGCACGTTCTTTTACCTCCAAACATTACGTTAGATGAACAACTATCTTATGAGGAGTCACCAATAGCTATAGTGGATCGACAAGTAAAGAAGTTAAGAAATAAGGAGATACCTATGATTAAGGTTCAGTGGCGAAATCATGGGAGAGATGAATGCACTTGGGAAGCGGAGGAGGAAATGCGACAAAAGCATCCTTAGCTTTTCAAGAATAACTAGGTAAAGGTTTAAATTCGAGGACGAATTTCTTTAAGGGGGAAGAATGTAACAACCCACACCCACCCTAGGAATTTTCGTGATAAATTGCTTGAATTAGAATCTATAAGGTTAAATGTGTGCTTGTGTGAAAATTTATGATCTAAGTGATTGATGAGTATGTGGCGTCTTAAATTAATTTTAATATGCATAATATGTGTTGCCAGTGTGAAATAAATGATTTACATGAAGTGCATTTGCATAAAAGAATTTATTTTAAATAAAATGAATTTTCATGTATAAAACAATTTTTAAGCATAAAATAATTTTATAGGTATTTTTAAATAAATATTTTTGAGGGAAATATTCCAAAATTAAAAATAAAAATATTATTTTCATTTTAAATCCTTTCAGCTAAAATTTTTAAAGAAAAAGCCCAAATACCCAAAAACCCACTACACAAAAATGCTCCTAACCTATTTCATTAAGGGTAATAGTGGAAATTCCACTCCAACCCTAATATATATTCTAATTTTCAGCCAAACAAGGGTTTCCAGTAGCCATTCCCTTATTCTTTCTGTATTCTAGCAGAAAAACCTCTCAAAATAATTCTCTCTAGCAAAATATCGAAAATACTTTACCGTTTCGCGATTTCGTGACCGTAATCGCAAGTTTTTATTCTTTTTCGCTTTCTAAACTGTTTTCTATGAAATAAATTATGGGAAAATTATTTTGAACTATTTGATTACTGATTTCTATAGATTCAATTTAGTTTGAGTGAATTTTTGGGAGAGAAAATTTATTTTCTACCAAAAACACAACTCTTTCCGCAAGATTTTTCCAAAGGTAAATTCTATAACTTAAAATCACAATTTTATTGCATAAACATCATGGGGGGGGGGGGGGGGGAGGCAATTTGTACTTGTTTGCATTCTAAATTGATTTTTGATTTATTTTGATGGAAAATATTGCATGAAATGATATTTCTGGGATGACCAAAAAGTTTTGAAAAACAAACGAGTTCAAGGTTTTCGTGTTAGGATTTGGAAATTGGAAAATTTTATTCTTTCACGAATACATGGCTGCTGATTTGTGTGAATTGATGCTCTAACATGATATTTGTTTTGTTTAGATGAAAAATAATGACTTGAATCATGTGTCTGTTTATCGCTGAAATAAATGAAATGCGCGGAAACTCATGATTTTTCACCTAAGCCTTTGAACTTGGAATTTTTTTGTATAAACCCTACCTATGGTTGCCGATTCATTGAGAAATGTATTCTAAACTGATATTTTCAATGATTGAATGAAAAATAATGGTTTAAACAACCTATTTGCATATTTCAGAAATGATAAAAAAATACCAAAAACAAGAAAACTTATGTTTTGTGCGCTGTAATGCAAAAGATTGAATTTTCTGGTCATTCTAAACTGATTTTTGATTTGTTTTGATGAAAAATATTGCATGAAATGATATTTCTGCGATGACCGAAAAGTTTTGAAAAACAAAGGAATTCAAGGTTTTCGTATTAGGATTTGGAAATTAGAAAATTTTATTCTTTCATGAATATATGGCTGTCGATTTATGTGAATTGATGTTCTAACATGATATTTGTTTTGTTTAGATGAAAAATAATGACTTGAATCATGTGTCTGTTTATCGCTGAAATAAACGAATGATTTTTCACCTAAGCCTTTGAACTTGGAATTTTTTTGTATAAACCCTACCTATGGCTACCGATTCATTGAGTAATGTATTCTAAACTGATATTTTCAATGATTGAATGAAAAATAATGGTTTAAACAACCTATTTGCATATTTCTGAAATGACCGGAAAATACCGAAAATAAGAAAACTTATGTTTTGTGCGCTATAATGCAAAAGATTGAATTTTTCTATATTACTAACACCAATAGTGGCCGATTCCTATGAATTTATATTCTAGAATGATTTTTTGTTATGTTTAAATGAAAAATCTTAGTCCAAACCATGTTTTTACATATTTCTGAAATAGACAGTAAGCACAAAAAAAAAGAAGAATTTGGCTTTCACCTCAATAATGCATTCGGCCTACATGAACAATTGTGTCCAAATGTTTATAAATTTTATGTGATGTGTCTTGGTGAATGTTGACATATATGTATGTATAATAGATGATGAAATTGCATGTTAGTTGAAGGTATGATCCTAGATGAGCTAAATGCATTATGGTATACTTAAGGTATACTTAAGGTATCATAAACTTGTATTGTGGTTAGAATGCAAATGTGATTGAGGAATTTGGAACTAGATGTCATGATGACTTGATGATGAATATATGATTATGAGTTAATGAAGTAAAAGGGATCATAATAGTTAAGCACGATGTTTGAAGGATTAATTGTTAAGTTGACATGTATGGAAGTGTAAAGTGAACTAAGATAATTGACAAGTGAATTGATATTAGGGTAATGATAATGTCACGACCTTAAAAGGGTATTGTTATGATGGCAATATGTTTTCATATGAGCCTATAAGGCCTAAGTATGCAAGACTTATAAGTCAACGTGATATATGCAAGTGATGAGTACACCTATGAGTGAACTCTAATATGTATGCTATATGTGTATGGGTAGCTATGGGATAGGAACATCATGAGTAAGTAAAATACTAAGTATTAAATCAAATATTATGTTAGAGTTTGAGGAGCCTTAGAACTGCAAAGGGGACTACGAGTACTAGGAGCAAAGGAACCCCAAGGTGAGTAAACACAATGTTTTGTTACAAGTGTGAGTAAACACTATGTTCATGCTACAAGCATGAGTAAACATCGTATTGATGTTATAAGTGTAAACAACATTTTGTTGTGTTATAGGAATGTGATATTGATATGTGAACCTTTGTGATCTTTGAAACCCAAGCTCTTTCTATTTTAAATTTTATGATTTCTTGTTAAGCTTGGGTTGCCAAAGGACATTTAGTCCAAAACTATTTTGTTTATCCAATGAGAACTTTTTGTGAATGACACCCTAACTTGTATTCTTTCTGGAACTACACTTTCATTGTGTCATTGTTGAAAGCCAAACTACTATTGATATTGAATTACATGTTATTATTGCCTTATGTGATATTGTTAATTGTGTTTACCAATAGCTCTAGCTATGGTACCTTTACCCTTTATGCAAAATCCTCGTGCCAATGCGGGTAATCATCGGAACCTGTGCACATGGTCTTAATCCAATGGATAGGGGTAGTGTATCCACCTCAACTAGAAAGGCCGGTTCTAGCCATGGAGCCTGATCAGCTTCATGCTTTCTAAGTGATAGGAGTTAGAATTTAGCAAAGGCCACCTCTCCTCGATGTGTTTAGAGTGAATTGAGTATAGTCTTCACTCTATAAGTGTTATAAGTGTGATTTCTACAAACTTGCTAAATTGAACCCTTGCTAAATTGCAACCTGATTCATGAGTTATAAACCATGAACTATGTGTATAAGCTATGTGTTTCCTTTCAAAGTTATATGTGATAATGTATGTGCCCTTCCATTTACTCATTGAGATCATCTATCTCACCCCTTTTCCTTGTGTGGTTCCAGGTGAGCAAATGTGAGGAGGCAAGGTGATGGCTCAAGCATTCTACTTCGCTTGGGGAATTCCTTGTCCGAGTTATCAATAAAACTATGTTTATGAAGTCTTGTCTTTAGATGCTCTGGGAATGTTAATTGATACTATAGAGATTTATATTATTTTCCCCTATGGATTTTATATGTAAAGATTTACTTTAAGTCTTCTGCA